>APFE030698615.1:12433-82641 GCA_000404065.3 Pinus taeda | reverse complement strand
CCATTGACAAGAATCTAGTGGCCTATATCTCCAAATTGAAGACCTCCAAGGAGATATACGACAACTTGGTCGGCATGTTCAAGGTTAGTAATGCTAATCAAATTCTTTTTCTCAAGAATAAGTTGAAGGATATTAAGAATGGCAAGGACAAGGACATTCAATCCTATTTCTTGAGGATTACTAAGATCAAGAATGATCTACTCTCGATTGGAGAAGTCTTTCCTGACAGGGAACTTACTCTCACCACCCTTAGAAGACTCCCACCTGAGTGGTATGTATTTAGAACCACTATACTCAACAATGATCGAATTCCAGGGTTTGAAAAATTGATGTCAAGATGCATTCAAGAAGAAACAAGAGTGGTGGATCAAGAAATGCCTTCTAATAGAAGCAAACCCACTGCATTCTCCACTCATGCCAAAAGGAAGAACAAGGCAAGTTCAA
This sequence comes from Pinus taeda, assembly GCA_000404065.3. Classification (NCBI taxonomy): domain Eukaryota; kingdom Viridiplantae; phylum Streptophyta; class Pinopsida; order Pinales; family Pinaceae; genus Pinus; species Pinus taeda. The sequence goes on along the minus strand of APFE030698615.1, from coordinate 82,197 downwards.
AGAAGCAAAGTCAAGGAAGACCAGGATTCAAAAATGGAAGGAAGGGAAGATGCTTTGTTTAAGTTTGGCCACTATGCAAGGGAGTGTCCTAATAAAGGGGATACACCTCGAGATGATGACTATCATAACAACTCTAGGGGCAACTTCAACAACAAGGATCAAAGGAATGGGAAGTCCAATGGCAAAGAAAAAGGAATGTGAGGCATCAAGGAAATGGTTGACCCTCCAAGAAATCAAGGAACTTCAGGTATGATGAATCCAATGTTGTTATCAATAAGCAAAAAGAGTATTATCTTATATCGACCCTCTCCACTGCCTCTCCTCTGGACACTTTGGGAAATTGGCTAATTGATAGTGGTGCCTCAAGGTACTTCATCAAATACAAGGAAGCCCTCTCTAGTCTGATAAAAAAGAAGACAAACTTGGAAATCGTACTTGGAGACGATGCCAACTATCCCGTGAAGGGAGTAGGGAATGTTACCCTTCAATTGAATCTAGGTAACACTATTCATTTGCAAGAAGTACTAAATGTACCTAATCTCAAGAAGAACCTGGTGGCCATTTCAACAATGGAAGATAAAGGATTCAAAGTGGCTTTTATCGATGGAAAGGTACGTGTTTGGAAAAGAAATTTCAAGGATGCTTTTACTCTTGGGTCAGTGTTGACAATTTGTATCAAGTTGGAGGAAGTCCATTAGGAGCCATGTCTTGCGACACATCTCTACAATCTGAATTATGGCACCAGAGGTTCGCCCATCTTCATTATAAGGCCCTATCTGATGTGAGACAGATGATGACAAGTGTGCCCGAGTTAGAATCTAATGGTTTCCAAGATTATTGCGGAGAAGCTGGCATTAAGAGGGAGACTACAATGCCATACACTCCCAAGCAGAATGGTGTGGCTGAAAGGAGGAATCACTCTATTGTAGAAGTTGGTTGTGCCATACTTCATGATCAAGGCCTTCCAAAGTTTCTATGGGGTGAAGCTGCAAATACCGCCATGTATGTTCAAAACTTATGCCCCCATCAAGCATTGTACTCCAAGACTCCCGAAGAAACGTTCACTGGTAAGAAACCCAATGTCTCTCATTTTAGAAGTTTTGGAAGCCCCATATATTTTCATGTGCCAAAAGAGAAAAGAAACAAATTGGGTGCATCTAGGAAGAAAGGAATCTTTGTGAGCTATAGTGAAAATTCTAAGGGATATAGGATTTATGTGGTTGGTCAAAAGGAAGTTGAGATAAGTCATAATGTCACCTTCGATGAAGATATGGCCCTCGGGAAGACCAACAACCTTCCTATCCTAAGGAAGGACAAAGAAGCTCACAAAGGAAATCAGGGTGAAAAAGAGGACGAAACGATGTCTAATCCTATTGATCCACTCCCTCATGAGCCTTCCTCCTCCAAGAGGAGACCCTCATGGCTTAGGGAGACTCTCGAAGATGCTAAGAGGCACATTGCACCAAGGAGGACTTTCTGTGAAAGCAAGAAGCCGAACAAGTACCAAGGATATTTAACAGCCATGAGCACTATCATTCAAAATGAGCCTTCATCATTCGAAGAAGCCATGAAGCAACAAGTATGGAAAGATGATATGAATGAAGAATACAAGTCATTTATGAAGAATGATGTCTAGGATGTGGTCCCTAAACCCCAAGACAAATCGGTTGTCACTTCTAAGTGGCTCTACAAAATCAAGCATGGAGTTGATGGAAGTGCAGAAAAGTTCAAAGCTCGCTTTGTTGCTCGAGGCTTCTCTCAAAAGGAAGGTGTACATTACGATGAGATATTTACACTTGTTGCCCGATACACCACCATCCGCTTGATCATAGCCCTTGCTGCCTCACAAAGATGGTACCTACATCAGATGGATGTAAAGACCACCTTCTTGCATGGTTCAACCAAAGAGGAAGTCTATGTGGAACAACCCGAGGGGTTTGAAGTTCATGATTGGGAATCTCATGTATGCAGGTTGAAGAAAGATCTCTATGGATTGCAGCGAGCACCTCGGGCTTGGTATGAGAGGATCGATAGCTATCTGATGAAGCTGGGATTCACTAGAAGTGAAGTCGATCCGAACCTTACTTTAAGGTTGAAAATGATAAACCTCTCATTCTAGAACTTTATGTGGACGACCTCTTTCTGATAGGTGCAGACCCTCTCATTCACAAATGTAAGAGGGAGTTGGCTTCTGAATTTGAGATGAAGGACCTAGGACCGATGCACTATTTCCTAGGGTTGGAGGTCTGGCAAAAGCCAAGTGAAATTTTCCTCTCTCAAAGAAAATATGTTGTGAAGATATTGGAAAGACTTGGGATGGTGGACTACAAGCCTGTGACTACTCTGATGGAACTTAACTTTAAGAAGTTATGTGGTAGCGTTGCTGGACCTGAATTGAGAAATGCTTCTGAGTATCGTCAACTCATAGGAGCATTAATGTTCTTGGTGAACTCCTCTCCAGACATATGTTTTGCAGTTAACACATTGAGCCAATACATGGTTGAGCCTCATCATATACATTGGATTGCCGCCAAGAATCTTATGAGATATTTTCAGGGCACAATCACTCATGGACTGAAATACACTGTTGGAAATGTGACACTGCATGGTTATTCTGATGTTGATTGGGCTGGTAGTGTAGTGGATCGCAAGAGCACTTCTAGATGTTGTTTTTCTTTGGGTTCTACTTTGATATCCTGGATGAGCAGGAAGCAAAAATCGGTTGCCTTGAGCACCGCTGAGGCCGAATACATAGCTACTAGTATGGCCTCCTGTGAAGTTATCTGGTTGAGGAAGCTCTTCAATGAGTTGTTTGGAAATGTGTTGGATACCACCGTGATCCTCTGCGACAACCAGAGTGGGATCCGATTATCAGAGAATCCAGTGTTTCATGATCGCTCCAAGCATATAGATATCAAGTACCACTTTATCCGAGATATGGTACAACAAGGAGCAATAAGGCTCCATCACATTAGGACTGATAAGCAGGTCGTCGATATTCTGACAAAGCCCCTGGGGAAGGTCAAATTCTTGGCCTTCCGAGAACAACTTGGAGTCGTGGAGAGACCCTCTTATGAGGGTCCTGTATGAGGTGGACATTGAGCTCTGGAAGCTTCGGGGGGCTTGGGGTACTTCTTGGAAAGATGATCAACCATAGGGTGAGTGATTCAGCCTTCCCCTAGTGGCTGCTTGTGTACAGGGTGAGTGGTTCATCCTTCCCCTGTGATACCCCTTGGTGACATGTGAGCAGGACGAGTGGTTCATCCTTCTCCTGCCAAGACATCCTACCCGTGCAGTCTAGGACTCATGGGAAGTACCTCTCATCTGGCCAACGAGTAGGGAAATGAGGATATGGACCATAGTACTACCAATGGATGCATCGTGTACTACAGTACTCCCTATGCTAGGATGTCCGATATTGATCTGGGATCAATGGGAACTGATTTTGGGTCAGTAAGAGTGGTATGAGACACTCTCTTTTGATTGGAACTGACTTTGCATCGGTAAGAGTGGTATCAGACACTCTCTTTTGATTGGAACTAACTTTGGGTCAGTAAGAGTGGTATGAGACACTCTCTTTTGATTTGAACTGACTTTGGGTCAGTAAGAGTGGTATGAGACACTCTCTTTTGATTAGGACTAACTTTGGGTCAGTAGAGAATGGTATGATAGATTCTCGACCACTTCTTCTTCTTCATAGTTCAGCAGAGCAATGTGGAACAGTGTATGGATGGCAGAGATAGTAGAAATTGGCAGATGGATTAGCAGGTGGAGTTCTCCCTAGTTGAGAGGGAGTGTTAAAATTGGCAACTAGGGCCAAACTCCACATGGGTCATCTTATTTATGACAGCTAATATTTTTATTAGATTCCTCTCTCGGAGAGGTGTAGGATTGATCTAAAGATCATCCAATTCTGACATGTACAACTGAAGATATTAATTTATTTATGTTATGGACAAATTATCAAGGTCGGCCAGCAAACTCATGTAGGCTCAGAAGCCCAATAGTCACGTCTATTCATCCTCAACATTTGCCTATAAATACATGATGCCTCATACTCATTTGGACATCTCTCTCCTAATATGATTGGGTACAGATTTTTGGGCAGCTTCTCTCTCTGCACATGCGAAGGAAAAGACAACGATTTTCTGTTTTGGACGTTGACCGAATTTTTGGAAGGGGTTGACCAGCATTGACCTCTTTGACTACGTTTTTGTGAGGCTTAATTCTGTTTGGGCAAGCCGCATTTTTGCGCACAAAAATCGAGGTTATCCGTATTGTTTGACCAACATTGGCTATGATTAGGGCTGACTACAGGTTGACTGTTTGACCAGACTTTGACTGGGTTGAATTCAACTGCTTTGAGGGTTGTTTCATCTTGTTGTTTGGAGGCCGAAGTTGTCTGAAGTTGACCAAATCTTTGAGGGTCAAATCTGACCTGTTGACCAGCGTTGACTTTTCTAGTTAGTGCTCTTTTCTTGCTGCTATAAATTATCAGAATTTGTAAATTGTACTATCTCTCTCTACTGAACTATTGAAGACTGAAAGAAGATTTGATCAAGGGTTTCCCTACATTGGGGTTTTTCCCTAGCTGATGCCACATCTTGTGTCCTCTTGTCTCGGCTTGTCTTCCACTATTTATGTTTATGTTCTATCAACATTTTACTTACATGTTTATGTGATTGTTAAACTGAAATTGATATTGGGCTCATAAAGAAACTGAAGTACAATTGCTCTAAAGCATAGAACATACCATTGTTGCCTAAAATTAACAATTATTTGCTTCATCCCCTACACAATTAGTTTTCACGGGTAACTAGACCCAAAATATGTTAAAATTGGCAACTAGGGCAAAACTTCATGTGGGTCATCTTATTCATGGCTAATAATATTTTTATTAGATTCCTCTCGTCGGGATGTGTAGGATTGATATAAAGATCATCTGATTCCGATAAGTATTCATGGAGATATGAATTTATTTTGATTATGGAATTATTATCAAGCCGATCTACAACTCATATAGGCTCAGAAGCCCAACAGTCGCATCTATTCAAACACCAACGTTGTGTATAAATATAGGAGGACTTTTCCTCATTTGGACTCACTCATCTCATCACATCTCTCTCTCTCTCTCTATTGCACAGAAAAGAGTCTCTTCTCTACTGCGCAGAAAAGGGTCTCTCTCTCACACATGTGACGCTGGAAGCTGTTGAAACTGAAGCTGCAACTGCAGAAATAAAGTTTGATCTGCGTGGACCAAAAGATCTCCTCATATGAACTGCGCTATAGGTTCATCTGAACCTCCTCTGGAAGCCGCAACTTTTGGTGGTGGAATCAAGCCGATCCGATGGTAGGTTTGTGAGATATCGTCTGCCCTAGTTTGATGATGAAGTCGCTAATGCTGATGCTGCTGATCTAGGGTTCGCTACTACTGATTTATTGTACTATTTCTCTTTGCTGAATTATTGAAGATAAAAGAAGATTTGATCAAAGGGTTTCCCCACACATTGTGGGGTTTGTCCCTGGCTAGCCGCCACATCTTGTGTCTCTTGTCTTGGCTTGTTTTCTGTCGATCATTTAATGTTCTGTCTGCACTTTGCTTTATGTACATGTGATTGCTAATCTGTGGAATATAATAAGAAAAAGAAATAAACTGTTATAAGCATAGAACATACCATAACTTAACAAAATACCAGTCGAAGTAGGTACTTTACAAAGCAAGCATCATCATTTTAATTTGTGCGTATATGCTTACACTGGTCTCTTATCTTGGATAGATCTTGTTTCCTTTCAAGCATTTATCACTTAATCATTTTGTAGTTAATGAACATTTGTTTCATTTATTGCAGTTGCTAAAGTTGTTACTTGCCAACATTAATTTTGGGAGCATTTATCTTGTGCCATTTTGTTTTCTTTCCAAGTTGTGTTGCAAAGTCATATCTATTATATGGAATATCCTTACCAAGTATCTTATTTGGGCACTAGTCTTATTTTGCTATATTTGTGGATGAATGTCCTCATTAAGCCTGCAATTGTAATTGATGATACATTTGAAGGCATATAATTGAAATATCATGTATTAGCTCCTAGAAACTAACTTGTTAGCATTGAGCTAGCTTAACCTTAGATATCTTTTAGGGTCCACGACCCTTGGCTTCATTAGGAGTAAGCCTAGATGGAGGAGTTGAGAATTGAGTGACAACCTCAACTCGAAACTTTCCCCCAAGGCCACACCAAGTGGAGTTAAGGACTTTCTCCACGATAATCCCAAGTGTGGATTAAGGCGGCAACAAACCCTACAAGCCAATTCCTGCAATTTTTCCACCTTGACAGTACCAAGATGGATGGCAAATTATATAAAAATCCATTCTAGACAACTAACCATTCCCATTTCTTGAAATGCATTGCATCTAGCTTACACTTTTCATAGGATTAGGGAGTAACCAAGAAAGGTCCTTAAGCATCAAAAATTTCACATGAGGTCATTGCCTTTACTAGTGCAAGATCACATCCAAGTCAATTACATTGCAAATCATAAACCACATGTGGACACGATCCTTGATAACGACTATGAGATCATTGTTCTGAGGCTTCTACGATTAGTCTCGTGTAGTGTTTTCTTCTTCCGGGATTATCCCGTTGAGATCTAGCTTATACATCTTTTTGATCTATCCTGATAATGAGCCACAGTGGATGGCTTGAAATATCGATTTAGACTATGAGATTGTCGGGATGCTCAAAGCTTCTAGAATAAGGACCATATACATTTACATTCCTAAATTCCCCAAGTGCCATAATTGTTCAAATAAAGTAATTAGCTTTTAACGTTGCCTAAAAGTACTAGAGGTAGGCATAGTTCTCTCCCTTAACCACACTAGGAAGTTAACATTGACAGGATTCAAGGTTAAGTTTCAACCCAAAGAACCCCTTTTTTTGTGTAATGTTACAAGGTATAATCACATTGCCATAGAGATATAAGTTGCCTATCAACACCATGGAAAAGAATAGCAAAAGGATAATTGAATCTTCTACAAAGAAAAATTTCAGGCTGTTAAAGAATGTAACTAGGTTTGGCCTTCATATTTATATTTGAGTCATTATGAAATGTATTTATCAAAGAATGAAAAAGAAAATTTTATTATTATTACAATGACTTATTAAAGCATGGGTTTCATGCTTGGGTCATCATCATATAGGTCAAAATCCCCATAGAGGACTTCTAGGTTTTATATTGAGTCATTAAAGTCATTGTCCATTTAATGAGATCCTTCTTGGACTTTTGAATCATGTAAAAAAAAATATCATTGAGTCAAATATGTAATTTGTCGCCTCCACACCAAGTCGGCCCTTGCCTAATGAAGTCGGCCTACAAGAGGACAATTCGACCCACAGAAGAGGCTATATATACAAGTGCAGTTCAATCTATTTTCTCACTCACTCAACAAGTTCAATACACAAGAAGTAAGTGCAAAAAAGTGTTAAGTTCAAGGAGAAGGAAGAATTGCAGAAGAAGAACAAGTCAAAGTTTTGGGCTATCTCTTTCTATTTTGTACGAAGTTACTGGGTTGTTGCTGGGGTCCAATATTTGTTGTTGGGGAGGTCAAAGTTCTGGAGGTGTTGGGTCGAAGTTTTGCTGCTACATAGGTCGAAGTTTTGTTGCTAAATAGGTCGAAGTTTTGTTGTTGGATAGGTCGAAGTTCTAATGCTACAGGGTCGAAGATCTAGATCGAAGTTGCTTGAAGGAAGGGCTAACTTGGTGATTGGAGGTTGTTTGTGTCTAGGTAAGAAAAGTCTTAGATTATCTCGCCTTAACTACTGAAGGAAGAAGTTTGAATGGGTTTTCCCCTAAATAGGGATTTTTCCTTGGCTGAGTGCCTACATATTGTGTCTCTTGTTCTTTTGATCTTCATACACACATAATTTGGTAATTGCTTGATGAAAGATAATATAATAAACAAGTAAAAGAAGCCAACATAATTCACAAGTAATTATAAAAAAAGAGAAATCAAACCCTAAAGACTACTAGCACTGATTTCTCAACATGGTATCAGAGCTAAGGTCAAGAAAGATTGAAGATCACTCTGTTGGCTTGAAAGGAAAAGTTACTCCCTTTATGATAAGATACATGAAAATGGGATTCAATATTCTAGGAAGTTGGATCAAAAGAATCATCTACAACTTATTCAATAAGGTCAAAGGCAAAGGGTTCTTGGTTGCACTCAATGATGACAATGCATGGATTATTGATACTGGAGCATCAAGGCACATGACAGAAGAAAGCAAACAACTTCACACTCTATCAAAGGAACAATCTTCTCATGTAGTGGAATTGGGAGACAACAAAAGTTATGTTGTTAGACGCCTGGGATCAACTTCTTTGAAGCTGGATAATGGAGCAAAGCTACATCTCAACAATATACTCTATGTTCCAGGTTTGAAAAAGAATTTACTTTCAATTTATTGCTTAGAGGATAAAGGTGATAGAGTTGCTTTTGTAGATGGAAAAGTTCTGGTTTGGGGAAATATTCAAGCATCGATAAAGCTAGGGTTATTGGAATACGTGAAGGAAGTTGATATCGAGTCATAACACCATCTCCTCAAGCCCTAGTTCACATGGAAATCAATCCCATTGAGCTACTGCATAGAAGATATGGACATTTACATTATAAGTTTATTCTCTCTCTCAATCAAATGGTAAATGGCATCCCCAATATTAAAGAAGATAGTGAAGGAATATGCAAGGGATGTGCCTTAGGAAAGAATACAAGGAAGCCCTCTACAAGCAATGAAACAAGGTCTAAAGAAATATTGGGCCTCATTAATTCAGATGTGTGTGCTATGTCTGACAAATCACTTGGAGGTCATCTTTATTATCTAACCTTCATTGATGATCACTCTACAAAGACATGGCTCTATCTACTCAAATCAAAAGACGAAGTATTTGTAAAGTTCAAGGAATTTAGATCTGAAGTAGAAACCTTAACCGAAAGAAGAATAAAGACTTTGAGATCCGATAATGGCGGGGGATACACTTCAAAAGAAATATTTGCATATTGCAAAGAAAAAGGAATTAAGGGGCAACTTATTGTTCCCTACAATCTCGAGTAGAATGGAGTTGCAAAAAGGAAAAACAAAGCACTTGAAGAATGTATATGAACAATGATTTTTTATCAAGATATAACAAAATTTCTATTGGGAAAAGTAGCAATGACCGCGGTATATATACAAAATAGAAGCCCTCATAGAATCCTCGATAATATGACACCCGAAGAATCATTCACAGGAAAGAAGCATTGAGTCGACCATCTCTGAATCTTTGGATGTCTCGCTTATATCCATGTTCCAAAGGACAAACGAAAGAATCTACATCAAGGAAGGAAGACATAGTCCTTCTTCAAAGGCATATAGAATCTACATCAAGGAAGGAAGACATATTGAAGTAAGCAAGGACGTTATACTTGATGAAAATCATGCCTACAAAAGATCCAAAGATATTCCTATTGATTCTGATGATGAAGACATACCACTATTCGAAAAAGAAGAGCACCACGACAATCTTGTCGATTTGGGGTAGCATTGGATGTGCTCTAAACCTCAAATTTTGCAAGGAGGCTTGGGCACATGCATTCCAAAAAACCCAGAAACCATTTTGGGAAATTCCACCCAAAGGTGATTATATTAAAATAATTAATATTTTTAATGGGGTTCCTAAGTCTAAACTTAGGAAAATTAAAATATTAATGGGTATTAATCTAATTATGGGTGAATCTTCTAGATAAAGACAGAGATCAAGTCAAAACGATCTGAGCCTTTGATTAGGAATTAATCTCGGTCATTGGTTATCCAACAAGAAGATATAAGAAGGGACATGAGGGTCATTTGGAAAATACACCTGGCAGATACTCAGTTGCCCAAGTAAAATTGATTTGCTCATTGGTCGAAGTTCAGCAAGAGAAAATCAATTCAGAGGGAGAGTTGCAGGTGGAGGAGAGACAAAGAGGGTTCAGCATCAATCAAAGAGACAGGGACAAAGAGGCAAAGCAGTAGAAGGGACAACATTGGGTGGATTGATGCTAGGAGAGGCAATGCTGGCTTGAGTGACACAGGCACTGTGCAGGCCAGTCTAGAGGCTAGAGAAAGTGACGTTGAGCAAGCCAGAGAGACGCAGAGGGTGGAGGAACTTCTCTCTCTAGTCAGATACTTGTTCAGGAACATCTGTAAATTTTTTCTCATAAAACTTTGTTCTATACTATTGGGTGTAATTTGTACATGATAATTTTTGTTGAAGAATAATAAAACCCTCATCTATTGCACCGGTTTTCCAGCATTGGGTTTTTTTGGGGACAATTGTCTAAAAATAATTGTGTCATTGTGATTGCGTGTGTGCCAACATTTTACTTACATTTACTTTGTGCAACGTTTTAATTGTGAAGGCTGCAGTAGAATATGTTTCGATATTTCCCATAAGAATATAGTAGTTAACTCATTTCTAATGTAATAAGTAGAAGAAATAATATTAATCACTACAGTAGGATTTCTACTTGGAAATTTTCACATGGTATCAGAGCTACAGGGAAGTAGAAGAGAAAAGTCTGAGGATCCAATGCTGAGAAGAAAAGGGAATTCGAAATTCCTGCAAGGGCAGAAATTCGAATCTCCCAGAGATTGTGCAGTTCAAACCAAGGAGATTGGATTTCGTGGGAAAACTCTCTCTGCCTGAGCCGACAAAGAGGTAAGTCTTTTCCAATCGAAATTTAACAGTGGTAGCGCAACAGAAGATTCAGCAAAGAGGATTATCTCAGGTGGGACGCGGTTTTTCCTACAGCAATTGCTGGGATAGGTTAGCGTCAAAAATTTGCACAATATGGATACTCAAACCGTCTTAGATTTATCTACCAAATTAGATGAAGAATTTGTATGCCTAGCTAATTCAGCATCGGTGGATGTTTGGTATATTGATAGCGGGGCTTCAACTCACATGACTGGAGTATGAGAACATTTCTCGAACTATCAAGAAGAACAAATGGACTTCCAAATAGCTATGGGAAACAAATGAAATGTACTCCAATAGGGAGAGGCACCATAGCTTTTCAGATGGAAGTAGGGACCAACATTCCAGCCACCAATGTTCTGCATGTGCCAGGACTAGGAACGAATTTAATTTTAGCGTCTCAGTTACAGGACAAGGGATATGATGTGTACTTCATCAGGAAGAAAGTATACGTTAAGCATCCAAGCTGGAAGAAGAAAAAGCAAATTGGGGTTCAAAGCAACAAGTTGTATAGGTTGCAGCTCGAATCGCCAATGGCACTGATAGGTAGCAACTATAATGGTGACTCGGTGAGAAGGAGCGAAATGAATTATGGCACAGGCGAATGGGGCACTTACGCCATGGAGCACTGAGGATGCTCAAAGAGACTGTTACAGGGGTACCAGTCCTAAGTAGTGAACATCATGACTTATGCAGAGGATGTGTACTAGGAAAGTAAGCTAAAGCAACTTTTTCCAGAAGTAACAATAGAGCAAAGGATGTATTAGGATTAATACACTCAGACGTTCCTATGTCCACAAGGGCTATTAGTGGTGGTGAATACTTCGTCACTTTTATCGATTATCACTCCAGAAAAACTTGGATCTATTTCTTAAAGACCAAGGATGAGGTCTTTGATCGTTTTGCGAGAGTTTAAGGCTCTTGTTGAAAATATTACAGGGAAAAAGATAAAGGTATTAAGTTCAGATAATGGTGGAGAATACACAGACAAAGAATTCACAGATTTCTACACAAAGGAGGGCATCAAAAGAGAGTGGACAGCTCCATATAATCCGGAGCAAAATGGAGTAGCAAAACGGAGGAACCGAACTATTGTGGGGGCAGCCAAAGCCCTGATGTGTGATCAGGATTACTTATGGGCAAAAGCTTGTAACGCTGCAATATATATCCAGAATAGAGCTCCGTATAGAGCATCGGGGAAGAAAAAGCCCGAAGAAGTGTTCACAGGGAAGAAGTTGGAAGTTAGTCATCTCAGGATTTTCAGAAGCATGGCTTATTGCAACATTCCAAACGAGAAGCACAACAAACTTGATCAGACTGCAGAGAAGGGGTATCTAGTAGGATATAGCGAGACCTCAAAGGCATGGAGAATCTACATTCCTGGCAACAGGATGATTGTAGCAAGGCGGGATGCAAAGTTCATGGAAGATAGAGCTTTCAGGAAATCTCGTGAAATGCCTGCAAAAGATTAGTCCGGAGATGTTCCGTTAGTCCAAGAGCAGTAGGGGTAACAAGAAGGACAAGCAAGAGAGCATACAACTGGGTCAAGTACAGTGACTAGCACCAGTGTCTCCTCAGAGGGAGGAAATGCAGATGCTTCTCAACGCATAGAATGACAGGATCAGGAGGAAGAGTTGGTTGAGCCTCCCACCACCAGTGGTAGAACGAGCAGAGAAGTGAGGCAGACACTGAGGAAAGCAAAGGAGTTTGTTGGAGCTCCTAGCAGAGAAGAGGCAACGTAGACAACAAGATAGATACCAAGCATTGGTAGCTGTTAATTTTAGGTATGTTCTATGCTTAGAGCAATTTATTTCAATTTTCGCAGTTAGCTCAATATCTTTTCCAGATTAGCAATCACACCAGTATTAAAGTAAATTGTAGATAGAACATAAACATAAATCACAGAAGACAAGCCAAGACAAAAGGATGCAAGATGTGGCCCTAGCCAGGGACAAACCCCAAAGTGGGGAAACCCTTGATCAATTCTTCTTATATGTTCTTCAATAGTTCACCAAAGAGAGAGAGAGAGAGAGAGATAGTACATTTACAACAGAAGTCAACACTTTGACTTATCTAGATAAGAGCATAGATCATCTCTAAGAAGATGATACATGAGATCAATTGAAGACATGCTACTTCAATTGATTCTCCAAGGTGACTCTTTCACCTATCATTTTGTTGCATACCGTCATCATGCTACACCTCACCGTGTTGCACCATGTTGCACCCATCATCACAATGTTGAACCTCATGACCATGTTGTACACATCATACTGCTGCACCTTATGTTGCATTGTTGTCCCATGTGTCATAACCATGTTGTCATACAGCATGACTCATGTACTTGCAGCATCATGCTTGTCATGATGTCCATGCTTGCCACTGTTCCATGTACCTTTGCTGCCATGTTACAATTGTCCCATGTGTCTATACAGCGCTATGTACCTTGTTGTCCCATGCATCTATACAGCACTATGTACCTTGCTCTCCCATGCATTTATACAACACTATGTACCTTGTTGTCCCATGCATCTATACAACACTATGTGCCTTGTTGTCCCATGCATTTATACAACTCTATGTACCTTCTTGTCCCATGCATCTATACAGCTTTATGTACTTTGTTGTCCCATGCATTTATACAGCACTATGTACCTTGATGTCCTATGCTTTTATACACTAGTTAGCAGTTGTCCCACTTGTGCCACTGGTGCTCCTATGATTGCTTGTTGTCCCATTTGTGTTTGCAGCACAATGTGACCTTGTCGTCCCATCTTCCTTTGTTGCACCATGTGACCTTGCTGTCCCATCTTCCTTTGTAGCACCATGTACCTTGCTATCCCATCTTCCTTTGTTGCCAACCCACCATACAAACGATGTTGTTTGTCACTTCAGCACTGTTGTAATTTCTGGGACTGGTTAGGGCACACAACAGTCCCTAACCATCCTCAAATCTGGCCCAGAATTTCCCTTATGAAATGCGGCCTACCCTGGTGTGAACAGACCTCATTTAGATGACTACGTCTAGGGTATTCTAGGACTGCAACTAGGGCTTCCTTAGGACTGCGGCTAGGGCTTCCTTAGGACAACATCTAGGGCTTATTTGGGACAGCATTAGGCTTCTTTAGGACAACGTTAGGGCTTCTTTCCATTTGCGTCTGGAGCTGTCTTCTATCTACATCTAGGGTTGCCTTCTATCTGCGTCTAAGGCAACCTCTTTTCCTCCAATGTCTAGGGCTTCCACTCCTAGATTTCTCTTCCATTAAAACCCAAGACAAGTGGAGAGAAATCAAGATAGAAGTGTGTGTGAGAAATGACTCTCAAGTCATCTCCTTTTATACTAAAACGTTGAGCACATGTGGGATTTATTTGGTTGCTGGCCCGACCTTGATGAATTGACTTATAACAGAAATAAATTCATAACTCCATGAATACTTATCAGAATCGGATGATCTTTAGATCAATCCTACGCCTCTTGATCAGAGGAATCCAAGAAAATTATCAGTTGCCATAAGTAAGATGACCCACATGGAGTTTGGCCCTAGTTGCCAATTTTAACACTCCCTCTCAACTAGGGAGAACTCCATCCATTGATCCATATGTCCGATTGTACTATCTCTGCCATCAGTGCCTTGCACTGCTCTGCTGAACCATGAAGAAGAATTGATCAAGAATGTCTCATACCATTCTCTACTGACCCGAAGTCAGTTCCATATGAAAAGAGTGTGTCATATCACTCTTACTGACCCGAAGTCAGTTTTATTGATCCCGGATCAATATCACAAGAGAGTGTCTGAAACCACTCATACTGATCCCATATCGGTTTCATTGATCCCAGATCAATGGAGGTCATCCTAGCATAGGGAGTACGGTAGATACAACGATGCATCCATCAATAATACTACTATGGTCCCTAACCCCATTTCCCCACTCATTGATTAGATGAGAGGTACTTCCCATGAGTCCCAAACTGCATGGGTAGGATGCCTCAACAGGAGAACTAATCATCCTGGCTCACGGGAGAACGAATCATCCTGGCTCACAGGAGAACAAATCATCTTGTCCCAACGTCACCTTGGGGTATCACAGGGGAAGGCTGAGCTATTCACCCTGTATACACCGCACCATTAGGGGAGGGTGAGTCGCCCTATGGTCGTGTGTTGCTCCAGTAAGTACCCCAAAGCTCCCAGAGCTCAATGCATGCAACATGCAGGACCCTTATATGAAGGTCTCCCAACGACTCCAAGTCATTCGGGGAAGTCACAAATTGGACCTTTCCCCGGGGCTTTGACAAAATGTCTGCGACCTGTACATCAGTCTCAATGTGATGGAGCCTCCTCACTCATCGACTTACCATATCCCAGATAAGGTAGTATATGATGTCTATCTGTTGGAGCAATCATCGAATACAAGATTCCTCAACAACTGAATCCCCCCCAGTTGTCACAGAGAATCACAGTGGTATTCATCATGTGTACAAACAGCTCACTGAAGAGCTTCCACAACCAGGAAGCTTCACATGAGATCATACTCGTAGCTATGTATTCGGTCTCGGCAGTGCTTATAGCAAACGACTTCTGCTTCCTGCTCATCCATGATATCAAAGCAGAATCCAAAAAGAACCAACATTGAGAAGTGTTCTAGTGATCCTCCACATTGCCTGCCTAGTCAGCATTCGAATAATCATGCAGCTTCATATTTCCGACAGTGTATCTCAATCCATGAGAGATTGTGCCCCGAAGATATCTCAAAATATTCTTGGCACCAATCCAGTGAGGCTCAACCAAATATGAACTCACCATGCTAACTACAAAACATATATCCGGACGGAAGTTCACCAAGAACATCAATGCAAATGAATTTATGAAATTCAGAGGCATTTCCCAATTCTGATCCGTCATCACCACCATATAACCTCTGGAAGTTAAGATCCTTGAGGCAGTCACTGGCTTGCAGTTTACCATTCCAAATCCGGAATCCAACTCCCTCTTACTTCTGCAAGTGAGAGGGTCTGCACCTGTCAGAAATAGGTCATCCTCAGAAGGTGCTGGTATGAGAGGTCTATCATCCACAACCTTTAAACAATGGTTTGGATCAGCTTCACTCTTAATGAATCTCAGCTTCATCTAACAGCTATCAATCCTCTCATATCAAACCCGGGGTGGTTAGCTTCAAGCCATAGAGGGCTTTCTTCCACCTGTATACATGAGATTCCCGATCATGAATCTAAAATTCCTCGAGTTGTTCCATACCTGTGGACCTGCTATATAAGGGGAATGGTCCCCTTGTAAGATTTTCCTTTGGTAAATCTCGGACATGTACCTTCATGCTCTTCTTGAATTTAGGCATCCCTGTCACCATTTGACTCACGTCGAGTAGGGCCCCATAAGTAGACCTCCGGTGTTATAGATGAGATATGTCAATTGACATGATCCCCAATGGACCATCCTGCAACTTGATACAAATTGCTAACCCTGAACCCATGGGAAAAAGCATCTTTGAAAATTCTATTTTCAAACACGTACCTTTCCATCGATGAATGCCATCCTAAAACCTTTGACTTCCATTTCCGAAATGGACACCAAGTTCTTCTTGTGATCAAGTACATAAAAGAGATTATGTAAATGAATCAAGATACCCTCATTCAATTAAGGGGTAACATTCCCTACACCCTTTGCAGGATAGGTGGCATTGACTCCAAGTATAATCCCACGATTGTTTCCATCTCTACTCAATTAGAGAGGTCACCCTTCTATCCGATGAAGTGCCTTGAAGCACTACAATCAATAAGCCAAATTCCCACAGAATCTAAAGGAGAGGGCCAATATAAGATAATGCTTCTTTTATCTCATTAGAAACAACATTTGATTCTTCATACCTGGGGTTCCTTGCTTTCTTTGAAGAGTCGGCTATTTCCTTGATGACCTACATTACCTATCATTCCTTCGATCATTGAAGATGTCCCTGGAATGATTGTTATCATCATCAAGTGATGTGTCCCAACTCCCTACCATTCGGACACTCCTTCGCATAATGGTTGAACTTATTACAAACAAGGCATTTGCCTTTCCTTCCTCCCTTAGATCCGGACGTCCCATTGAAATGATCTTTAGGTAGGCCATCAGAAGCTTCCGCTGCGCCATTCTGATAATATTCTCTGCTTCGACTTCACCCTTGGGAATTTGAAGAGGAATGAGGAATCCATTGAGCCTTTTGTCCTTTCCCAACTGTCTTTGGTGATTGCTCTTTCACTCTTGCTTGGGCTTTGTCTTCACCTCAGCTCTGATACCATGTTAATTTTAGGTATGTTCTATGCTTAGAGCAATTTATTTCAATTTTCACTATTAGCTCAATATATTTTCTAGATTAGCAATCACATCCGTATTAAACTGCAAATAGAACATAAACATAAATCGCAGAAGACAAGCCAAGACAAGAGGACACAAGATGTGGCGCTAGCCAGGGACAAACCCCAATGTGGGGAAACCCTTGATCAATTCTTCTTATTCGTTCTTCAATAGTTCACCAAAGAGAGAGAGAGAGCACATTTACAACAGAAGCCAAGACTTTGACTTATCTAGATAAGAGCATAGATCATCTCTAAGAAGATGATACATGAGATCAATTGAAGACATGCTACTTCAACTGATTCCCAAGGTGACTCTTTCACC
Source organism: Pinus taeda (assembly GCA_000404065.3). Lineage (NCBI taxonomy): Eukaryota > Viridiplantae > Streptophyta > Pinopsida > Pinales > Pinaceae > Pinus > Pinus taeda. Next base: position 64,755 of record APFE030698615.1, on the reverse strand, counting down.
TATCATTTTGCTGCATACCATCATCATGTTGCACCATGCTGCACCCATCATCACAATATTGAACCTCATGACCATGTTGTACACATCATACTGCTGCACCTTATGCTACATTGTTGTCCCATGTGTCATAACCATGTTTTCATACAGCATGTCTCATGTGCTTGCAGCACCATGCTTGTCATGTTGTCCATGCTTGCCACTGTCCCATGTATCTATATAGCATTATGTACCTTGTTGTCCCATGCATCTATACAACATTATGTACCTTGCTCTCCCATGCATTTATACAACACTATGTACCTTGCTGTCCCGTGCATCTATACAACACTATGTACCTTGTTGTCCCACGCATTTATATAGCTCTATGTACCTTGTTGTCCCATGCATCTATACAGCACTATGTACCTTGTTGTCCCATGCATATATACAACACCATGTACCTTGTTGTCCCATGCATTTATACAGCACTATGTATCTTGTGGTCCTATGCTTTTATACGCTAGTTAGCAGTTGTCCCACTTGTGCCACTGATGCTCCTATGATTGCTTGTTGTCCCATTTGTGTTTGCAGCACCATGTGACCTTGTTGTCCCATCTTCCTTTGTTACACCATGTGACCTTGCTATCCCATCTTCTTTTGCAGCACCATGTGACCTTGCTATTCCATCTTCCTTTGTTGCCAAACCATACAAACGTCGTTGTTTGCCACTTCATTACTGTTGTAATTTCTGGGACTGGTTAGAGCACACAATAGTCCCCAACCATCTTCAAATCTGGCCCAAAATTTCCCTTATGAAATGCAGCCTACCTTAGTGTGTACAGACCTCATTTAGATGACTGCGTCTAGGGTATTCTAGGACTGCAACTAGGGCTTCCTTAGGACTGCGGCTAGGGCTTCCTTAGGACAGCATCAAGGGCTTATTTAGGACAGTGTTAGGGCTTCTTTAGGACAACGTTAGGGCTTCTTTCCATCTACGTCTAAGGCTGCCTTCCACTAGGGCTGCCTTCTACCTGCGTCTAGGGTTGCCTTCTATCTGCGTGACTGCGTCTAGGGCAGCCTCTTTTCCTCCAACGTCTACGACTTCCACTCCTAGATTTCTCTTCCATTAAAACCCAAGACAAGTGGAGAGAAATCAAGATAGAAGTGAGTGAGAAATGACCCTCAAGTCATCTCCTTTTATACTAAAACATTGAGCACATGTGGGGTTTATTTGGTTGCTGGCCCGACCTTGATGAATTGACTTATAACACAAATAAATTCATAACTCCATGAATACTTATCAGAATCAGATGATCTTTAGATCAATCCTACACCTCTCAATGAGAGGGATCCAAGAAAATTATCAACTGCCATAAGTAAGATGACCCACATGGAGTTTGGCCCTAGTTGCCAATTTTAACAGTAGCTCAGGTTGAAGAACCCTTTAGCTTTCAGGAAGTTGTTCAACACCAAGTATGGGTGGATGCCATGGTGGAAGAGTACAACTCCATCATGACGAATGACGTCTGAGAAGTAGTACCTAGACCAAAAAATAGATTAGTTGTAGGATCACGATGGATCAACAAGATCAAGTATGTTGCAGACAGCAGCATAGAGAAGTACAAGGCAAGGTTCGTAGCAAAGGGGTATGCTCAGAAAGAAGGAATAGACTATGAAGATACCTTCACCCTAGTTGCTCGATACACCTCTATTAGATCTGTTATATCCCTAGCAGCTCAAATGGAATGGGATATTCACTAGATGGATGTCAAGACAACATTCTTGAACGGAGTGATAGAAGAAGAGGTGTATATAGAAAAGCCTGAAGGGTTCGAAACTCATGAGAAGAAATCTCATGTTTGTAGGTTAAAGAAAGCCCTGTGCGGGCTCAAGCAAGCCCCCAGAGCATGGTATGGTCAAATTGATAGTTACTTTCAGCAGTTGGGGTTTGTCAAAAGTGATGTTGATCCCAATCTCTACTATTTACTAGTAGAGAATAAGCCTCTTATTCTGGTACTATATGTAGATGACTTGTTCCTAACTAGGTCATCTAGGCTCATCCAAGATTGCAAGAAGAATCTTGAAACTGAATTCGACATGAAGGACTTGGGATTGATGCATTATTTTCTGGGATTGGAAGTTTGGCAAAAGGACGGGGAGATCTTCCTTGGACAAGGAAAGTATGCTACAGAAATTTTGAAGAGATTTAGAATGCAGGATTTCTGACCCATGGCTACTCCCATGATCACAAACTGGAAGAAAATAGATGCATCAGAGGACAAAGAAGTAGATCCCACCTTATACAGCCAGCTCATTGGGTCGCTTATGTATCTGGTCAACACTAGGCCAGACATTTGTTTTGTTGTCAACACTCTTAGTCAGTTCATGGTGGAACCAAAAAGGGTGCATTGGGCAGCAGCAAGACACATACTTAGGTATGTATGTGGAACAGTCGGATATGGGTTGAAGTACTCTAGAAGGGAGGACATCAGTTTGAATGGGTTCATCGATGCAAATTGGGTAGGTAATTCAGTAGACCGAAAGAGTATCTCAAGCTATTGCTTCAGTGTTGGATCAGGGAAGATATCTTCGTGCAACAGGAAGCAGAAATCAGTAGCACTGAGTTCAGCAAAAGCAGAATATATAGAAGCCAGCACAACTACGTGCGAAGCCATATGGCTCAAAAAATTGTTTGTGAGCCTATTCAGAAAAAGGATGGAAGCGACCAAGGTTTACTTCAATAATCAGAGTTGCATCAAACTCTCTGAGAATCCAATGTTTCATGATCGGTCGAAACACATAGATATTCGTTGTCACTTTAACAGAGATTGTGTTCAGTGTGGGGTGGTACAGCTACAGTATGTTCCCACAGCAGTGCAGGTGGTCGATATACTCACAAAGGCTCTCGGAAGAGCTAAGTTCACTCAGTTCATAGAGTAGTTGGGTATGGTTGAAAATCCGTTTCAGTAGCAGTAGCAGTTTGCAGTGCAGGGAGAGTTAGCAGTGCCAGTGCCACCAACAGCACAGGTACAGAAATTCAAAGGGAGTTGTAGTACAGATGTAGCATTGGCATTGGCAGTGTCAAAGGCAGCAGTACAGTTGTAGCAGCAGTGTAGTAGTTGGTGGACAGCATGTTAGACATCAGCAGCTCAGAGGACGATGCTTCAGAGTCGAAGCAGCATGCAGTAGCAGTGTATTGCTAGAGCACATTCCTTGCTAAGAGGGAGTTTTGATTTGGGGTAGCATCGGATGTGCTCTAAGCCTCAAATTTTGCAAGGAGGCTTGAGCACATGCATTCCAAAGAACCTAGAAACTATTTTGGGAAATTCCACCCAGAGAAGATTATATTAAAATAATTAATATTTTTAATGGGGTTCCTAAGTCTAAACTTAGGGAAATTAAAATATTAATGGGTATTAATCTAATTGTGGGTGAATCTGCTAGATAAAGACAAAGATCAAGACAAAATGATATGAGCCTTTGATTAAGAATTAATCTCAGTCGTTAGTTATCCAACAGAAAGATATAAGAAAGGACTTGAGGGTCATTTGGAAAATACACCAAGCAGATACTCAGTTGCCCAAGTAAAATCGATTTTCTCACTAGTCGAAGTTCAGCAAGAGAAAATCGATTCAGAGGGAGAGTTGCAGGTGGAGGAGATACAGAGAGGATTCAGCATCAGTCAGAGAGACAGGGACGAAGAGGCGGAGCGGTAGAAGGGGCAGCACTAGGAAGATTGATGATGGGAGAGGCAACACTAGCTTGAGTAACACTAGCACTGCGCAGTCCAGTCTAGAGGTCGGAGAAAGTGACATTAGAGAGACGCAGAGGGTGAAGGAACTTCTCTCTCTAGTCAAATACTTGTTCAGGAACGTCTGTAAATTTTTTCTCAGAAAGATTAGTTCTATATTGTTGGGTGTAATTTGTACATGATGATTTTTGCTGAAGAATAATAAAACCCTCATTTGTTGCACCAGGTTTCCCGCATTGGGTTTTTCCGGGGACAATTGTCCAAAAATAACTATCATTGTGATTATATGTGTGCCAGCATTTTACTTACATTTACTTTGTGCAATGTTTTAATTGTGAAGGCTGCAGTAGAATATGTTTCGATATTTGTCATAAGAATACAGTAGATAACTTATTTCTGAGGTAATAAGTTAGAGAAATAATATCAATCACTGCAGTAGGAGTTTTATTTGGAAATTTTCACAAATCCTACTGCAAATCAAGAAGAAAAAGAAGAAGGACCAAGTGAGCCTATTCAACCTGTAATCATACCTAACACAAGGAAGAGGCCAAATTGGTTAAAAGCTACTCTTGAAGATGCCAAAGGACATGGAGGTGCGAAAGGAACTTTTAGAGAAAGCAAAAGACCAAAACGATATTATGGATATGCTACATATGTGACAAAACTAATAGAAGTTGAACCAACTACATTTGAAGAAGTTGCTCATCAAGAACTATGGAAAAAGGCAATGTAGGAAGAATATCAATCCGTCATGAATAACGAGGTTTGGGAAATCATTCCTAGACCAAGTGACAAATTGATTCACTTCTAAATGGATCGACAAGATAAAGCACGTTGTTGATATAAGCATAGACAAGTACAACAAAGCTAGATTCGTTGCAAGGGGTTTCTCTCAAGGAAGGAATAGATTATGAAGAAACCTTTGCACCTGTTGTCATTCTGTATTTTTGAGGTTGATGGAGTAAACACATAGGACAACGTCATAACCACTTTGGAAGCCGGGATCTAGCCCTGCCAGCTTCAGAGAGGGATCTCTCTGTAAAATTTAGCTTTGTTTTATGTAAATTTTAGGCTAGTTATGATTGTATTGATTGTTTTGTTTGAAAGGTTTGGTTGATTTAAGTGTTATAATTCCATTGGGTTACGGAGTCTAAAGATTAACTGGACTTGCATCGAATTTTAAAGGAGTTTCATAGGGCAAGCTAGGTTGCACTATTTGGATATTTCAGAATATTAAACGGATTGTGAAATAGCAGAAGTGTAAGGTTCAGTAGAGATTAAGGAGCAACTAAGAATTCCTTAATTTGACTTTAGCAAAAAACATGAAAAGTCATAGTAGGGTGCTCTAAATAACAAATCCTATTCATCACAGTTTATGTTAAGTAATTGAGATATTTAGAATAACAGAGAGAGAAAAACAATGTTTAAACAAATAAATGAAGAAACACATCACCATTTGGTACACCACATGAATCATGTGAAAAGGTCCCTATATTATTGATGCTCCAACACTTTGAAAAATTACAATATGCAGAGGAAATTACATTCGGAAATCAACCTTTAATACTTCGAACAGTGAAGTATCTATACAAAATAATTACAAAAACATTGTCAAAACCGACATTGTATTATTAGTCTAATTCTAAACAATAAGATTTATCTCTAGCAGAAAAATAGGCCACGTAGACAGTTGCATGGAAAGGTGGCTCTGCTTTGGTGGGTTTGGTTGCTAAATCAACCCAAAAAGGTGTTGCATTGATGAGCTGGCTATTGTGCTAGCCGTTGTCTTTATTGCATCTTAATTACTCTTTAATCCAGTAAATCGCAAAGTTCTTCCCATCTCTTTTCATCGGGTATGGTTAACTTAATTACCCTCCGGTAAGTTTCATCAACCTCTATGTATTTTACAAAAGTTGGCTTCACTGTTAAAACATGTTTTACCTCATTCTGTATGTAGAAGTTATTTCCCATGGTTTCTAAAAATGCCCTTGCTGTCATATTGCCCTTTATCCCACTGAACTTGACACTGCTTTTGGCCATTTCCTTCATCTTCAAGACATAGTCTTCCTGAGTGATCAGTTTATCATTTATCACATAAATGTTGGGCAATCCTTTCTGGATTAATGCTTCAATTCTGTTACAAAACCCGTTTACTCCCAACTCCAGTGTTTCACATCTTTCTTCCAATTGATCAATGAGGTTCCTTTTAGTCAAAACTTTCTTGACTTCCAGAATAGTGGCAGTCCTGTCACTAATTCCTAATTCTTCAAGTTCATATTTAGACTTAGAATTCAAGAATCTGATAAAGTTGGAGGCTTTTGTGGGCATCTCTCCAAGCTTTTCCCTTACCTGAACAATGGTTTTTGTGGCTTTTTCTATCAATTATTTATGTTCAAAGATGATTTGGATAGATGGTCAAATCTCATTCATAGTCTAGAATACCCATCCAAATGATTTCCTTGGCTTGGGCCAAGGTTTGACCAATTGATGTATCTTTTTCTAACTTCTACAACTTCTCCAACAGTCTCTATGATTTTTGCATTTCAGTAAGACGAGAAGCTTCAGCTCTGGCTTTCTATACTTCTAGAGCTTGAGTTGCTCCTGCAAAATCTTGACCTCTTCTGATTGGATTGACATGTTCTCCAGTGTCTTTGTCACCTGTTCAACACTTGCAGTCTAAGTGGAAGAAGAACCTGCAGTGGTTGTTCCTCTTGCTAGAAGCTGAGAAATGGGTATGGCATCTAGGGGGACAATAGCCATTTTCTGACTCTGTTCTTCTTCCTTTATCATCTTCTCCATTTCAGCCTCCATTTGTCTAATTTGTATGTTCTGCTCTATAATCAGCTTCATCATGTCAGCCTTTTGTGCATCATTTTCTTCAATGTCCTTGCTTAAGGGGTCCTTTGTGGCTGGCAACTTAAGTTGCTTTCTCAATGCTACAATATCCAGATTCTTCTTTTTGATGATCTCATCTGTAGCATTTACATCTTTTCAATCATATCCTATCTTGATTATCAAATCTTCCAAAGATTTGATCCTATTATCCTTTGCTAAGGAGGATATCTTTTCCATTTTCAACTGAGACTGAACATTGACAAATGAAACCTGCAACTTGGACAATGACATAGCAGTATTAGTTAATGTAGAAGATATCATCTCACTAGTTTGTTTATGCATCTCCATTTGATCAATGGGATGGATGTCTTTGGTGCCGAACTCAAATGTAGTACTCTTCTAGTCTGCTGATGTTTTTAGATGTGGAGTTTGGGCCTCAAGGAAGGCCATCTGCATCTTTCCATGTTCTGTGTCAAAAACTGATAACAATCTGCTCTGCAAGCTAGAGGTCTGCTTCCAAAACTGATTATACGTATTGTTTTTAAGAATCTCATTCTTAAGCTTAATCTCTCTGTACCTATCAAAAACTGTCTTTTCCTTCTCTCCTTGGACACTCTATGACTCTAGCTTTGTTTCCTTCTGACCTTGTGATGATGAAGGTCCAGTAGAAGATGTTACAAATTTGCTGCTTGCAAGTGGTGAGTCTGTAATTATGATGGCAACCTGCTCCTCTGTCTCTTTGTCCACATCTGTCCTAGGAGTTAATTTTGCCCTTTTTCTATAACTGATCCTGAATTCTTTGGCCTCACTTCCTGTTGTTGATGATGATCCCTGCTCCCTTTGTCTTTTACTTGATTTCTCTGGAGTCTGTAAATTTGAAGTAGAAAAGAGTTGTTCTTCAGCTTCCGGCAAGGTGTTCTCTGTCCATTCCAACTGATTCGCATACTTTTCTATCTCAAGCCTTGAGGTATGGATGTAAGGAGTAGTTTTGTTTTCTACTCTGAGTTTTGAAATAATCCCACCAGGGTCATAAGACCATGTAAAACTCAAGCTGAATTTCATCTCTTTAAGAAGTTTATCTGCTTCTTGACCTGTTGTCCTGGTATTACATACAAATGGACCCACCTGTGTCTTTATGCGAAACTGTGATTTATTTTTAGCCACCACAAAATGAAAGTCATCAAAATTTAACATCTATTTGATGTATTCCAAGGCAAAAATCCTCCTGGGGGGAGGTATTTTGGGAGTCTGTATGGTGCCAATTCGCACCCATTAACTCTGATTTCTGTGTAGTTTTGGTATAAATACCAATCTCCAGTCTTGGCTTGATTTGTTAGATGTAGAATTCTTTTAATATCTTCACTGATTCTAGGTTGTATTGAGCTGTTTAGGATGTTCATTGCTGGATGAACAAACTCTTCAATAAATTGCTTGTAAGAAAATTCTGGATGTTCTTTCATGACCAATGAAGTCCAAAAGATCATTGGCTATTGGTTTCCTTCATCATCTAGCTTCTGCATTGCAAAATTGAACTTGTCTGCTTGATAATAAAGGAACATGTAAATTAAAATATAAGTGTAATTAAGCACCTGCTCTATGGGAAATTTCAAAAACTGTTCATGAATATTATCAGCCAAGAAATGACTGAAATTGAATACAATGGATGGTTTACTATGTGTGGAAAATATGGAGAGGAATCTTAAAATGGGCTCATCTACCCATTGATCAGAATAATAACCCAAAATATAGGAAATTATGGATATAATTTGTTTAGCTTGATCAAGGAAGATGGAGGAAGGATATGGAGGATTCTTCTTAGGTAATTGGGCATTTTCAGGCAAGAAGATCTCAAAGATTTTGGCTCTTGTAGCAAAATCCGGCTTCTGATAAAGCTGGGTGAGGGCTTCTAGGGAGAAAGAGGCACTATTTTCCACAGGAGGAGCTAGCATCATTTGATTTATAGACTGGGCAGTAATGGTAAAGAGGATGTCACCGGATGGGGCCATGATAGCTCTTTGGGCAGGGACATAACAAGCCTGACATTTTCTAGTGAATTCAGGGGCTTGGAAGGTCAGAGGGAAGATATAATGGGGAAGATTTGACTCCCAGAGTCCAATTTCATCAGTCTTGTCTGCATGCTTGTCTTCCAACCAACAATATAACTCTAAAAACTCACAGTCGCACTGGGTTTCACTAATCCGATAATCCCTATTGACTAAGGGGATGTGATCTAAATCTATGGAGGGAGGGAGGGACCAAGGGATTGACAATCTTTTCCTGGGTTTTGCTCTTTGGAGGCATGACTAGATCAATGAATAATCACAGTGGGGAAAAAGAAGGCTTACCGGGAATCAGTTTAAGTTAAATGAATTGTCAGGGGAAAGGAGACAGAGTATTGACAATTCCTGTCTTAGTCTGGTAGCGCGCGAATACTGTGAAAATGCTTGTTGTGTAAAGCTGCGAATTACAGGGAATAAGCCAGTGAAAAAGGAAGAAAGCAATGGTTCTGAAAGCTTTTAAACAATGATGTGAAAGTCCCGTTGGAAATGGCATGGGACCATTAAGTTTGAACAGTTACCCAGGAATTGTGAATTTAATGCCGAACGGTTATTTTTGTTGGGAGAGCATTTAAGTGGATAACGGCTAGGCGATGTGGTGGGAGGTGAGTGGCAAAAACGTCGTGGTAGGGACGCGGTAAAGCGACCGAGGGGAAGACGGTTTTGGAGGGGGCATAAGGTGGTAAGTAGTATCGACCAGGAGGGTGCAAAATGTGGAGAGGGTGCCACGTAGGGATGGGGCCCGACGAGAGAAACAACCTTTTCAGACCCCCCTCCCCCTCCCATCCCCCCAGCAGTAAAGGCAAGATGGAGAGGGGGGCCGAAGAACGATATGGACCGTGGATCATGAGGGGGAGAGCATCCCGACACTCTAACAACAATGTCGATTAACCATATACAGGAAACGAATTTATCCATATCCACTTTTTATACTTTGCCTTTGAACTTAGGATAAAGATGAAGTATGAAATATATGTAAAAACACTTTATCCTATCGCACATGTTTTGCCTTTTTACAATGTCCTCAAACTTAGGATAAAATGGTGTATAAGCATACTTATAAAGCCATTTATTTTACCTACCCTTAACTAAACTAACATTTTATTTTTCTAAAGGGTGCACTTAGACTAGCAAACCCACATTATTTTATTTTATACAGAATGAAAAACTATCTAAATCCTATCCCTTATTTCTCCTATTGATTCAGAATAGACAGTTGAATCAATGTCATTTTCTACCTAACTACTAATTTACCAAGCTTAGACTGTTTGGCAAATCTTTATTCTCTAACCTAATTTACATAAATTTAAACATGTTTAACCATGATTACACTGTATGATTAAACAAATAGCTAGCAATTGTGGCATTTTGAACAAGCTACACACAACCTCTATTTAACAATGATGAAGAAAACTATCTATCAGTAATGGCATTTGGACTTGCAACACTTTTAGTATTATTTATTTTTTTGTTATTTCTTTTGATGGGGTTCTATCTTTCATTCTTTTTCAATATTTTTGTTTTTCATCTTTTTTTCTTATTTATAGTCTCTTTTCATTTTTTATTTTATTTTTCTTTAATTTCGAAATAATTTGCAGATTGACAATTATTTACAATATAAAATTCCTAAGATAAAATACTCAATCACCTTAAGATCCTATAAATTATAGGACCCTAACAGCACCTACCACAAGATATACTACTATAAGATCCTTGGTTTCATTGGTTGCTACAATGGGATGGAATATCCATCAAATGGATATAAAAACAACATTCCTTAATGGAACCATCAATGAAGAAGTAAACATTGAACAACCTGAAGGCTTTGAAATAAATGGCAAAGACACTTATGTTTGTAGACTCAAAAAGGCCCTATATGGTTTGAAGCAACCTCCTAGGGCATGGTATGCGAGAATGTATGCATACCTTCTAAGAATCGGGTTCGTCAAAAGTATTGTTGATCCAAATCTCTAAATCAAAGTTGTGAATAATGAGTCAGTCATTATTCTACTATATGTGGATGATCTATTTATTACAGATGTAGAGCGAAGGATACAAGCATGCAAGAAGATGCTGGCAGCCGGATTTGAGATGAAGGATTTGTGACTGATGCATTATTACCTAGGTCTGGAAGTGTGGCAGAAACCTAGGGAGATATATCTGGGGTAAGGAAAGCATATAATCAAATTGTCACAGAAATTCGGTATGATGGATTCCAAGCCCGTGACTACTCCCATGATCACCAATCTCAAAAAGCTGAGAAGCTCTGACTCAAATCTCGTAAAATCTACCACCTATCATAAGTTGGTGGGTTCTCTAATGGATCCAGTAATTACTAGACCGGATATATGTTTTGTTGTGAACATTCTTAGTCAATTCCAGTTGGAGCCTCGTCATGATCATTGGAGAGTTGCCAAGCATATTAAGCTATTTACGTGGCACTATACATCACTGCCTAAAGTACGATAACAATGAAGTCAAGTTGACAGGTTTTAAAGATTCTGACTGTGATGGCAGTGAGACTGATGGAAGAAGCACTACTGATGGATGTTTTAGTTTGGGATCTGTTATGATCTCATGGATGAGGAGAAAGCAAGATCCCGTTTCTTTTAGTAGTGTTGAAGTTGAGAATGTGGTTGCATGTGAAGTAGAAAAGGATGTTGTATGGTTGAGGAAACTTCTGCCATATTTGTTTGAGAAGCCTCTAAGTCCTACTGTGATAAAGTTTGATAACCAAAGCAGCATTAAGATGTCTGAAGATCTCGTGTTCCATGCAAGGACAAAGCATATCAACAATAAGTACCACTACATTAAAAACTTGGTACAGGATGGGATCGTGAAGCTGCAGTATGTCCCGACCGATGAACAGGTAGTTGATGTGTTAACAAAGTCTCTTCCTAATAAGAAGCTTGAATATCTTAGAAGCATGTTTGGTTTGGTTGATATTACTAATCTCATTGATGATAAATGTTTGGAAGAGATTTGAGGAGGCATCTTGTGTAATACTAAATGCTTGGGAGGACATCTAGTCGGTCGATGTGTTGATGTCTAGTTCTCGAAATAGGGAGCGTGGCATTGGTCATAGAGCTATGACCTCACATTACGCACCTAATTCCCTGGGTTGATGTTTAGCAAGTAACGCTGATGGTACCTAGAGAGGCTAAAAGCTTTAGTCCATCTTAGTCCCACCCAAATAGATTGCCCTAGTCAAGAATCTAGTCTATGGCACCATGTGTGTTTAAACTCTTTGTAGTTCTTGTGTTTTGAGATCTTCCTTGTACTTGTATATACATGTGTAAATTATGAATACCTCCCTAGTTAAGAGGGAGTGTTGAAGAATGTAACTAGGTTCGTTCTTCATATTTCTATTTGAGTCAATATGAAATGTATTTATCAAAGAATGAAAAAGAAAAAATTATTACTATTACAATGACTTATTAAAAAGCATGGGTTTCATGCTTGGCTCATCATCTTATAGGTCAAAGTCCCCATTGAGGACTTCTAAGTTTTATATTGAGTCATTAGAGTCATTGTCCATTTAATGAGACCCTTCTTGGGCTTTTGAATCATCTAAAAATAACTATTATTGAGTCAAATATGTAATTTATCACATCCACACCAAGTCATCCCTTGCCTGATGAAGTCAACCTGCAGGAGGATAATTCAACCCACAGAAGAGGCTATATATACAAGTGCATTTCGATCTATTTGCTCACTCACTCAACAAGTTCAATACACAAAAAGGAAGTGTAGAAAAGTGTGAAGTTCAAGGAGAAGAAGGAAGAATTGGAAGAATTGCAAAAGAAGAACAAGTCAAAGTTTTTGGGCTATCTCTTTCTCTTTTGTATGAAGTTACTGGGCTGTTGCTGGGGTCTAAGATCTATTGCTGGGGAAGTCAAAGTTTTGGAGTGTAAAAATTGGCAACTAGGGCCAAACTCCATGTGGGTCATCTTATTTATGGCAGCTGATATTTTTCTTGGATCCCTCTTATGGAGAGGTGTAGGATTGATACAAAGATCATCCGATTTCGATAAGTATTCATGGAGATATGAATTTATTTGTGTTATAAGACAATTCGTCAAGGCCGGCCAACAACCAAATAAACCCCACATGTGCTCAACGTTTTAGTATAAATAGAGGTGGCCTTCAAGTAATTTTAACATACACTTGGGATATCTTCCTCTCTCTACTTGTCTTTGGGTTTTAGTAGGAGGAGAGATCCTAAGGGATAACGCTGCCCTAATCCAAAGGCCAGAAAAGCTGGAACTGCCGAAAATGCCGGAAAAGCCGGAACTGCCAAAAAAGCCAAAAAGTCGAAACTGTCGAAAAAGCCAGAAAAGCCAAAACTGCTAGAAAAGCCAGAAACGCCGAAATTGTCAGAAAAGCCAGAAAAGCCAAAACTACCGAAAAGCCAAAAAAAGCCAAAAAAAAAACCAAACTGTCAAATTGCCAGAAAAGCCGAAAAAGCTGGAACTGCGGGAAAAGTCGAGAACTGCTAGAATTGTCGGAACCACCAAGAACAGCTGGAACTGTTGGGAACAGCCGAAACTGCCAGAACTGCCGGAATAGCCGAAGCATTTGTCTCTGAAGGAAAGCAGCATGCAAGGGACAACTAACTAACATTGGGACAGTCGTATGGTACTTAGCAGCAAATACACCAAGTATGCAATGTTACAGCTAGCATGCAAGGGCCAACTAGCATGCAACAACAAGCATGCTAAGAACAACAAGCATTCTAGGGATAACAAGCAACCAAGGGACAACAAGAAAGCAAGGTGCAGCCAACACATAGGTCAGGATGGCAACATGGTGCAGCAATGGCATATAATGCAGTACAGTGATGGGTACAGTCATGATTAATGAAGCGTGATGAGATGTAGCATAGTGATGATGGGCACAGCATGGTGTAGCGCAGTGAGGTGCAGCATGATGACGAAATACAGCACAACGATAGGTGAAGGAGTCACCTTGGAGAATCAGTTGAAGCAGAATGTCTTCAACAGATCTCATGTATCATCTTCTTAGAGATGATCTATGCTATTATCTAGCTAAGTCAGTGTTGACTTCTGTTGTAAACATACTATCTCTCTCTCTCTCTGTTGAACTATTGAAGAACATATAAGAAGAATTGATCAAGGGTTTCCCCACATTGGGGTTTGTCCCTGGCTAGCGCCACATCTTGTGTCCTCTTGTCTTGGCTTGTCTTCTGCAATTTATGTTTATGTTCTATCTGCAGTTTACTTTAATGCTGATGTGATTGCTAATCTAGAAAAGATATGGAGCTAACTGTGAAAATTGAAATAAATTGCTCTAAGCATAGAACATACCTAAAATTAACATGGCGTTGTTGGATCGAAGTTTTGTTGCTGCATAGGTCAAAGTTTTGTTGCTAGAATTTTGTACGAAGTTACTGGGTTGTTGCTGAGGTCTAAGATCTGTTGCTAGGGAGGTCGAAGTTCTGGAGTTGTTGAGTCGAAGTTCTATTGCTGCATAGATCAAAGTTTTGTTGTTGGATAGGTCGAAGTTATACTGCTACAAGGTCGAAGATCTAGATCAGAGTTGTTTCTTGAAGGAAGGGTTGACTTGGTGACTGGAGGAAGTATGTGTCTAGGTCGAAAAGTCTTGGATTATCTCATCTTAACTACTTAAGGAAAAAGTTTGATTGGGTTGTCCCCTAGATAGGGTTTTTTCCCTGGCTGAGTGCCTACATCCTGTGTCTTTTGTTCTTGTGATCTTCATACAAACATAATTTGGTAATTGCTTGATGAAAGATAATATAATAAAGAAGTGAAAGAAGCCAACATAATTCACAAGTAAATCAAACCCTAATACTACTAGCACTGATTTCTCAACACAGGCTGCCATTGAAACACTAAGAAAAGCAAATTCAAGATAAACAATCCTTGCCCATTTTGAAGAATCTTACCACCATACTCAGAGTCAGCATACAATTTCCATCTTCTTAAATCATCCTTTGTTTGGAAATTAAATAGGCATAGCTCGGAAGGTGGGGCTAGATCTTCAAACTTCCATGATAATGCTGTTAAGACAAGGAACCCAGTCAGTTATTAACAGAAGAAAATAACCATGAGGCAAGATACCTTTCCAAAGAGAAATAAAAACCACAAAAAAATGATACAAAGCTGAGTTCAATGTAGGTTCCTGTGTTATTATCAAGAGTTAAAGAATACTAAAGGAAAGAAGAAAATGAATTAGATTATTCTGAAAACACATAGGCTGGTTATAGATAGAAGTGTGTAGATCAAAGTTAAACAGCTAACTCCCATTGTCTTAGACACATATATGGGCCACATAGAGAGATATTTCAGATATGCTGCAAGAGAAATAAAAAATTTAACACCACATAATTTTATGCATTACAGTTGTTTATTGCAACAAAAAACAGTAATAAACAGTAGCAGTATCAACAAGGCACCCAAAACAACATAATCACATAAGACCAACGAATTGCCACTATGATGAGAACCAATTGTTATGTCTTATAGCATGGGCTGCATCACATAGGAAACTCTCAAATTTATTCTAGGAATTAATTGGCATAGATGCAAAATTCAAACACAATAAATCTGGATTATGCGTGACCAAAAGCTTCACACTTAACATTAGAAATGGCATTCTTTTCAATTGGTTGTGGCAACATTATCGTATTGAGCAAGTGGCTTTAACTCTGAAGATAGGAGACAGTGGAGTCCTCCTTTGGGTGCCTGGCATCCTTTAAGTTTCACCAAGTAGCAGATATCCACAAATACATTAAATAAATGAGTGTGTTTTCTAGTTTTGAGAGAACACTTTTTGCTGTTTGAGTGTGCTGGTGGGTGTTTCCCTGGAACAGCAGTGAAGACTGGGGGACAAGTGCAAAAGGCTTAAGTCTTTCAAGGTAACCTTGGAGCAGATACGGGGTGTGTCAGAGACAAATCTGCTTTGCAGCTTTAATGGTTTCATGCAATTCCAAACTGCATTACCAGAATGGTTACAGATTTCGTGGCCCAGTGCAGTAAATATTCCTATCATTGGTACATGTGTCTAGAGGACATTTTACAGTAAAATTTGAAACTGCACAGAGAAGTGCAGGGCCCTTCTTATGACTAAAAATCTCCTTTCCGGAATTTAGTACCAAGGAAATCAAATGTACACTCAGGCAAAGTGCCAATGTCACCTCACACAATCCCTTTCACTTCAAGCTAGAGCTTGCTAGCCTCAAAAGGAAATCCCTAGTTAAATCCACTAGAGTATTCTTATCATGCAAATCTGCACATGCAGATTCACCTAATAACTATAGGGAAACTATTAATTTTTTATAGCAATGGTATGTTCTATGCTTAAGCACAATTTACTTCAATGTTCCTTTAGCAGCCCAATGACAATTTCCAATTATATCCAGTAGTAATCACATTAACTTATAAACATTGACAGTAAATGCAGATAGAACATAAAATCATATGTAGAAAACAAGCCAAGACAAGAGGACAGAAGATGTAGCGGATGCCAGGAACAAACCCCAATGTGGGGAAACCCTTTGATCAAATCTTCTTAATATTCTTCAATAGTTTCGCACAGAGAGAGAGTACAAATATCATAAGTACAAGCCCAAAAAAGATCTGCTAAATCAGCAGTCAATGCAGCTCGAACCAGAAAGTCAATGGTGATCAAAGCTGTCCCAAAATGTCCTCCAAACAGTAGTCCAATTCGCTCTTCCAAGAGAGTCAAAATCAGCCCAAAACAATTTGGTCAAACCCAGTCAAAGGAGAGAAAAACACTGTCGTGATTTTCTGCAGCCAAATCTGAAGTCAACGCTGGTCAACCTGTCCCATCCTCAATTTCTGTGCCAATAAATGTGACCTAGAGAAATGGGAATTCTGGCCCAAAAACCAAGGTCAATGCTAGTCAAATTGTTGAATTGTGTAGCTTGGGAGATACTCCAAGCCCTAGGATTCAGGGTTTGGAGGACAAAGCGCCACAAGGGCAGCTTGTGAGCTTGGAACCCAAGTATGGGGTTTTGACACCCATCGTGTTTTGGGGCAAAACCATGATGGATTCACGACATATGATGGATAAGGATGATAGTGCTTGGAAAGACGATTCCAATGCATCGAAAATCGTCCGAATCTGAGTTGCCGTTTGGGAGAAATGAATTTTTGAAATTGACATAATTATTATTGGATTTTTCGAGTAGGCCGACTTGAAGTAAAATCCAAACGACATGTCTCTTCATGTGATTGGTTGGAGGCCTTAAAGGCAATATATTGAGGACGGACTGGAGTCATTATAGCATCAAACAAGGTGCAATATATCTCATGTTGAGCTCTGAAATCTCAGGAAGCCACAGCCAGCTAAAGAAGACCAAAAGGGACAGCGTGGAAGGGCTTAAGGACAGCGTGGGCATTCCTAAAGTGGAGGCCGAGTTGCTGAGGTACAGTGGACTGTTCTAGGGCATGTTTAAGGGTTGTTTCTAATGCGTTAAAGGGCTGGTTGATGAGCAGAGAAGGATGCAGGGCTGGAGGTTAAAACGCAGCTGTTTAAGGGCTGTTTTGTGTGGGATAAACCCTTGTGAAGGCTGCCGTGAACCTACAGGATTGTTGTGTGTTAGGCCACAGGCCATAGCACCACAGCCAAGCGTAGTGTAGGCAGATTTGAGGGCTATCTTGTGCCCTACACCTTCAACGAAGTGGAGAACACCTACACAAGGAGGACCGCAAATTTTAGGGTTGTTTTGTTCACTGTTTAAGGGCTGTTACAGCAGTGTTTGGTGCCCTAACCGGTCAGCATGCTCACAGCAAGTTGCAACTAAAAGGTGAAGAACAGCTGTATGTTTTGGAGGTGTATTGGATCATTTGGTGACCAGAATTGGATCAGTTAAGGGGAAGCCTGTGGAAGCCAATTTGGAGGCAAGATTGGGTAATCATGAAGCCTTCATCAGTGCAGATTTTGCAGTGACAGTATTGGGTGTCCTAGGACTGTTGGAGGGCAGTGTGTTGGCTACCCAAAGTAGCCCTAGACGAGCTATCTTGAAGGATGAAGAGCAGCTGAAGGTTGGGTGAAGGAAGATGCCGAAGTGCAACACTTTGATGGACGAAAGTTGTTGCTAGCCTGGCAGATTGGAGCTCGGGAATTGGCCAACCCAAAGAGCAGTTTGATGATCACATGTTCATTGTAGCAGACATTACTTGCAACATTGATAGGAGGCAGCCCTCTTGGAGTCTCGATGTGTAGTGGCCTTGATGGACTAAGGCACTACTAGTGAGCAGTACGGGTGCGACGGACTGGCAAAACAAGATACGACGTAGAAGTGTTGCAGCCAAGTTTGTCATTGTATCTTGTAAACATAGACTGTTGTATTTATCAGATTTGGATTAATATAACAAAGATTGGTGATTGTACATTATTGTACAATTTTGTTTAAAATTGTGTATCATTGTGTGTATTGATTTACTACTTTATATTTCCGTTGTGCAAAGTAGTTTATGGTTGAGATTCTTGGTTTGGTAGCGTCAGTGATTTTAAGACTCTAACCTAAACCCAAGGTCGTGGAAATTCAACACAAACCCCCCTTAGTCAACACTCTGAAACTTTGACCTGTTTCGCCCCAAAAAAACTCGGCCTCCTGCCACACGTGCGAAGAAGAAAAGCTACCTTCAATCGTTGTATGAACCAAATAAGAGAAGAGAGAGATGATGCGATGTGTGATGAGTGAATGTCCAAATGAGGGAAGGGTCACTCCTATTTATACAATTTATAAAAGAGCAAGCTAAGATGCATCTGAATGCAGAAGGGGGAAGGCATAGACCCCTTCCTCACCAAGATTCAGGAGGTCTGGGACCAATTGTCAGCTATTGGGGCAACGCTTCAACCCACAGAGCTAGTATGATTGGCACTAAACAGTATCTACTATCTCCAAGGAGTGGCAGGTATTCGTCCAAAGTATTTTGGGCAAAGATACCTTGCCAAGATGGTATAGGATGCGGGTCAGTTTGTAGCAAAAGGAGTTGAGACGAGTTCTATTGAAGAGCTCCATCAATGGTAGCAGCAGCGGATCAAAGCAGGTGAAGGAAGAGAAGAATGTGGCCCTCACATCGAAGGGTCCCAATCAAGGACAGGGGGAGCAAAGGAAGAAGAAGAAGGACATGTATAAAGTCAAGTGCTTCAGGTGTGGTCAGCTCGGTCAATACAGTACCTAGTGTCCTCTCAGGAAGAAGGGCAAGGAGGAGAAGCAGGACCAGCAGGCACCTTCGGCAGAGATTGATAGGTAGTCCTCCAGGCTGGAGGAAGACTTCGCCATGTTTGCTGATATACCTCCAGGAGTGAGGTAAAATGACTTGTAGCCCCAGGCAGGATCCTTGAGGAGTCCACCTCTTGGATCAGTACCTTGCTGCCATGTTTGCTGATATACCTCCAAGAATGAGGTAAAATGACTTGTAGCCCCAGGCAGGATCCTTGAGGAGTCCACCTCTTGGATCAGTACCTTGCTACGAGGGCCCACAGTATTCAGTAGTAGGATGGATCATTGATAGCTGATGCAGTCAAATGCAAGAGTGACAGTTGTAGAGACTAGTAGCAGTCAGATGTTGGGGAGCGCAGTGCAGAGTTGGCAACAGTGCAATTGGCACAATGCAGAGTCAGCAGCAGCACAGATTCCTCAGTGACAGTGCAAATACTCGCTGCAGTTTGAGACTCGGGAGACAGATGCATCATATTGATCACTGATGATTCAATATTTAGGATGCTTCTCAGTTGTAGTTGTTGCATTTGCAGCAGCAACAGATGAGAGGGAGTTGCAGTGTTGGCAGCAGTTCAGCAGGGTCGCAACAACACAGATGCAGCGTATATCAGAGTTGCGCAATGGTTGGTGGGTAATATGGCCAGACATCAATAGCGTGACAGGAGATGATGAAAAGACAGGGTGTGTAGTAGCACTAGAACACATTCCTCGCTAAGAGGGAGTGTTAGTTTTTGTAGCATCGAATGTGTTCTAGTCTTGAAATTTTGTGGAGAGGCTATAACACATGAGATCTTCAAAACCCAGAAATCATTTCTCGAAATTCCACCTAGAAATGACTTAATTAGATTATTAACTTAGGGAATATGGTTAATTAATCAAAATTAATTAAGTCAAGGTGTGAATGATCTAGAACCTCACACGGATCGACTTCAAGATGATCCTAGCCATTGATTAAGATTTTATCTTGGCCATTGGAGTCCCAACAGAGGATTATAAGAAGAAGTTGATGGGAGCTTGGAGAAAACACTTCAACAGTTCGATTCTTGGCAGATCGATTTTCAGAGTAGCAGCAGTTAGTTGCCAAAGAGAGAGCTAGAGATCGAAGCAGTGAGAGAGGGGTAGAGATAGTGAAGCTGGTGGAAGGTTTCCAAATCTGGTGAGTGCATTTCCAGAGAGGCAAGAGAGCCACAGAGAGGATGACGTTGGGGCAGTACAGTAGTCTCTAGAGGCAAAGTCGATTTGCTGAGAGAGATTGACATTTTCAGTTCCAGAAGTCGGGAAGGAGTCCCAAAGTGTCGGAGAAGCGTCTTTCTAGTCAGCAGAAGGCAGAACGACTTCATCAGAGTCCAGTTTGAGGCTAGACGTTCAGCCAGCTACGCAGAGCAGCGCAAAGACTGACACAGAGGCTCAGAGGGTCGAAATTCTGATGGCAAGTTGTGTCGAGAGATTCCTGTGGGATGAGGAAAATTCCTCTCCAAATTTTTGCCAGTATTTCTCTGTAGGATAGCCAATTTCAGCATCCAGTTGTACTCAGATTATTTCACTACTGCTTAAAAGTAAAAGATTCAATTGTTGCACCGGTTTTTCCAAGTTGGGTTTTTCCGGGCACTTTTGTCCAAAAATAACTTTGTTATTTTATGTGTGTGTGCTAGCATTTCTTCCAGCGTTTATTCCTCCGCAGTGTTATTTATGTAGGTTGCAGTGTGATTTATTCAATATTTGTTGTAGCAAACAGTAGATAAATTGTTAAATTAAATTAACAAATAGGATAATAATTTCCAGTTATTGCAATAGGATTCCGGTTTGTAATTTTAATATATTAGAGGGACGGGCCGACTTGATAAACTTTGGGAGGTAAGTCAAAAACGTCAACTCACACAACATGACTATGTGGCTTTGATAATAGACTACGTAATCCCAACCATTTTGTTGTCATATAATTTCAAAACAGCGAGCCCCTCATCCACGATGAATACCTTTAATAATCCAATAGGTACAATTTTGTAATATATATATATATAATTTATTATATATATATATTAAATAAAATTTAAGTCATAATATTTAATAAAAGAAATGAGCTTTAATAATATGAAAAGTAACAATTAGGATAATAATTTCCAGTTACTGCAATAGGATTCCGGTTAGTAATTTTCATATATTAGAGGGGCGGGCCGACTTGATAAACTTTGGGAGGAAAGTCAAAAACATCAACTCACACAACATGACTATGTGGCTTTGATAATAGAGTATGTAATCCCAACCATTTTGTTGTCATATAATTTCAAAACAGCGAGCCCCTCATCCACAATGAATACCTTTAATAATCCAATAGGTACAATTTTGTAATATATATATATATATAATTTAAGTCATAATATTTAATAAAAGAAATGAGCTTTATGACCCATTTATGTATCCAACCTTAATTAACAAAACCCTTCTCCTTTTGACCACTAACCATATTAAAGTTTAATTTCTTCATTTAATGTGACTTGGGCCACCCTCTAATGCCATGCCACATCATCTCCCTTTGGGGATTTTGACCACACGGTGGGGATCTTCAAGAGGGCATATCTCACAAACCGTGAGGATTCTCGTGGCGTGCAACATACCACAAAAAAACTACTCAGCGGGGAGAATCCAATAAGGATGGTCTGAACTTGAATAATCATGAATTGTCATGTCATTTTGGTCAACAAAAAGAGGGGCGCATCTACAACTTTGACATAAATGACAGGTGTTTAGTCAAAGTCAAACTCCGGGATTGACATCAATGACAACACTATTCAACACCTAAACTCACATCCTTGGTAGCCTCCTGCTCATCATCATGAAAGACTCTTTGGATCTCCAGTGGGTTGCATCCTTGCACTCTACCTAATTGTCTACTCCCTCTGAACTAGAAGCTCTTCCGATCATTTGGCATGGTTCTAGATGTTTGTACAATTTCTCTCTCTCAAACACAAATCACTCTTACTGAGTTTATGCTCGATCCTAGGAGAATCCTTTGAGATTAAATCTGCTAAGTTAATTTCTTATGAACACAAGTGGATCTATGTTGCTATTCACCCCACACATATTCTCTAACCATTTACTCATTGGTGCTATGAGTTTAAATCTCTCCTCATATTAAAGTAATATATGATATTACTTTAACACACTCTAGGAAATTCATTAAGTAATTACATTCAGAAAATTCAAATGATCAAACATTGACTATCTCAGAAATTCAACTCCTTGGAAACTTCGGCCTCTTCATTAGATTACTTCCCACCTGTGAGAGAGAGAAAAGTGTGAGTGATAAGTGAGTGAGTAGTGTATGTGAAAATGAGAAGTTCAAGTGTCTTTTTATAGTGATTTTAGGGTGGCCAAGAGGACCGTCTCTTTGCAAATTAAATTTAAAATTTCTTTCTTCTAATTTAACAAAAAAAATAAAATCTCTTTTAACTTGTGTAGCTAGGGAATACCTCCCGCAACTACCAAAAAAAACAACAAACATGTCCTTTGATAATTATTAATTATACTAATTATTTATTATTTACATTGTTTTATATATATTTATGTTCATAACATTATAAAAACGGCTCACAAGTTAAATATCCAAAAGACTTGGAATACAATAAATAAATCCATTTACCATTTAGGATAGATATATATATATGAAACAATTGATATGCTAAGATAGTACAATGGGGCCATGTATATATAATATATACCTAGGTTGAGTGCCCTTTCATTAATAATCATGTCCTTTGAGATATGTCCTTTCATAATTATTAATTGATAGTTGGACCTTTATGATCCCAACAAATATAAAAGGAATGATTCTTTTAAGTTGAAGCTTACTTGGACTAATTTTTGCAAAGGTTGAGCAAGAATTATGAAGGGACTCAACAAGGTCGTGCTCTAATAGTGAAATACCTTTTCCTTTGATTACAGTGGATATCATAATTCCAATTAATTGGATAAACCACCTTATCAGATCATCAACCCATTTCCTTTGACATTCCATAGCGTGCAAATAAGTTGTGTATCTAGAAGACTTAGCTTTTGCTCAAAGTCTAACATTCGCAATACCCCGACTATGTGAATATTAGTGAGATTGTGTGTTGGGAGGATGCAACCAACCAAATCAAAGTCTTTCTTCAAGGGTAAGATAGGGAGATTGTTCCTATTGGGTGAATGCATCATAAAGAAGTCACATATGAGCTTGAGGAGTCTAATCAAAAACTCCAAACTACCCCAAATAAGAGTCATAAGCTTGAGTCACCAAGTTTTGACATTTTCTTAAGGTGCATGAAATTAAATGAGCTCGAGAAGCTCAACTACAAGCCCAAATCCACTGGATTAAGTCAGGGTATAGGCCCATCCAAGCCTTCTTTAAAGCTCTAGCTACCAAAAATACTTTTAATACCAAAGCCAACCAATCTATTGAAAGGCATCTCACTAACACTAAAGTGATTGAAAAGGATTTGTAGCACATTAACAAATAGTGTTTCATTGTTTCCTAATGATAGAAAACCCTCAAGTAAAACTCCTTGGTTCTCGACCTTGTAGTTCTAAAAATGGGTTATTCATACAACTAATGATTTATTTGACATCCAAGTGAAGGATTTGCTTTCATGGATAGAGCTCAAGCTTAAGTTCAAGTTGGCAACCTAATAAGATAAGATAATTTAGTAATGTCCAACAAAGGACCACAAAAGTAGGTCAATGGGACTAAAAGATACATTAGGTGCTAAGTTGCAGGAAACGTGGGCCTAGGGGTCGTTTCCCTGGGGAAACGAAACGGAAACGCGTTTCCCCGTACCATACGGCGTGGAAACGCGTTTTCGTACGTACGGGCGCGTTTCCCGAAATGGAAACTCGCCCGTACGTACGGAAACACGTTTCCACGCCGTACGGGCCACGTTTCCATCAAATTGACACTTGTTTTTTAAATTTTTTTTTTTGCTAATTAATTTTTAATTAGTTTAGGGTTTCTAATGACTTCTAGAAACCAATTCTAAAGCTATAAAATAGCAGTGCCTCTCATTTTCTCATCACACTATTAATGCTTTATGATTGCACATATATATATTAATAATTTTTAAATGTTTTTAATATATTATATATAATATATATATAATATATATATATATATATATATATATTATATATATATATATATATATATATTCGCGTTTCCCCGTTTCCAAAATTTGGGGAGGTCGCGTTTCGTTTTGCTTCCGCGTTTCGTTTCGCTTCCCCGTTTCCCCGTTTCGTGCAACTTAGATTAGGTGTGAACACAATGCATGATTGTAAAAGCAACTCCGAAGTAATGCTAAAAGCAAGAAAAGGAAAGCTAAAGAAAAAGTATGGGATCTATAAGCCTCTACTAAGCCAATCACTAGGTCTAGCCAACACTGAAAGATGTAAATAGTAGTATCATAGGTGTGGTGATAAAAAGTGACTGTGTTTAAGATTGGAAAGTTGGACATCTCGATGTTGATCAAGAAAAAGAGATCTGAGGAAGGAGTCAATGAAGTCAATATCTCTAACGCTCGATAACTGACCAAGGATGAGGGGGGTCATTAGGCCTCGAGGATATCAATCAATCTCCCATGGGGGTTTAAGGGAGATTTGAGGTCTCACCACTCAATGGTCTAAAGTGCTCTGGAGCTTTGCCTATATCTTATTGCTCTGAACTAACGAAGCAATGTGAAAGTAGGAGGTGGTCCTCCCAATAGTCTCATGGAGAGGTGAGGAATGCAAGAACTAAGATTTATGGCTAAATATCACCTTGATGAAGAAGGTTAGGCATCTTTGATCATGGTATGGGAAGAAAGTGGAAAGGGAGCTCCTCCAACCACTCAACAAGCAATAGTATCATCCTCTAATCTCATAGCAGAAGAAGCACTTCAAAATGAGGGTCACCTCTATCTCTGGCTTCTGGCTTCTATGGGTAACAAATCTTGCAAATCCTATCTGGTCAAAAAATATGGTGATCAAACTCCACCCAAAGTCTATGAGAACCAACCCAGATTGGCCCAAAGGGGTCCTAAATGATTGCATCCAATGTCTTTGTGTATTGGGGTAGGGGGCATGCAATGATGCCATCTCGCAACTCTGAGAAGGATAGGTAAGGAAAACATCTTTAGGCCTGGGCTCTTTAGAGGTGAGGTCCAAGTAACTTGGATTTATAATATGTGAATATCATCTTGGATGGCCCAATACAAATCCTTTCTAGCCATCAATCAACCCATGCCTAATGGTAACACTAAAAATGCATTCAATCCACCAAAATCACAAAATACAACTAGCTCTATTCTAACTATCAATTGGGTCTAGCTTGGGTGGTTAAGAGAAGTTATCCTTCTCACCTAGGTCCAAATCTCACTTGTGACACGTTTTCCCCTTGTATGTTGATTGGGATTAGCAAGGTACCAACAAGCTCACTCTCATTTAAGTACTTGAGGGTGGAATGACGTGTTTCCAAACATTTTTTGCTCACAAGGTTAGCTCAACAAAATTGTTGCCAATATTGTTGGGCATTTGGCTAGTTTTGTGCCAATAGGTGCCTAATTTAATACCCCTAGGGCGCTAGTCTACACCAACAAGTTAACAAGAGTTGACATTGGTAAACATCGAGAAGCATCCCTTGGGTTCCCTTGCAAGATTTTTGTTGGAAAAAAGTAGCTTTAATCTAAGCCTTTCCTTGAGGGTCATTTGAAGAAGCTTTGTGTGAAAATTCAGCTAAGTTGCTAACCTCGAATCCTACTACAACAACTGATTAAGTTTCTTCTATTTGTTAAATAATTTGAATAGATTATTTACTGCATTCTACGAAAATATTGAAACTAATACATTGCAGCCTTCACAAATACAATATTGCGGAAAAAAATAATGTTGGAAGAATAGATGCACACACACACACACATAACATAGTTATTTTTGGACCAATGTCCCCAGAAAAACCCAACTTGGGAAACCGGTGCAGCAACTGAGGGTTTTATTATTATGCAGTAGTAAATTTGAGTACAAATCTATGGAAGCTCAAATCTAGCTTTCCATACAGAAAAATAATTAAGAGGAGATATAGTGAGAAAAATATCACTCCCATTGATGATCCAACACTAGCCTTGGCTCAAGATGAGCTACCCCTTGCTGCCTTTGCATCATCCAATGTAGATCTGTGTCCCACAGCTCAAACCAGCATCTCTCTCGCTAACTGATCAGTTGTTATCTGGAAAATCGATCCTCCTGGCCTCCGGGCTCCCACTCCGACTTCTAGCACTGAATTTTGACTTCTCCTCAGCAAAATACAGATCTCCCTTTGAAGCTCTGCACTGCCTCTTTGTGGCACTCACTGCTTCTCTACTATGCACTCACCGGACTGGAGAAACTTCCTTTTGGTCTTACTATCCCTGCCCCTCTCTCATTGCTTTGACTTTATTGAATCACCTTTGGCAACTCACTGTTGCTACTCTGGAAATCGATTTCCAAGCAAATCCGAATTTCTGGTGGCTCCAAGTGTGTTCCCCAACCCCTATCGAATTTCTTCTTATAATCTCTCGTTGAGGCTTCAACATCCAAGATTAAAACATAATCAATGGCTAAGATTAACTAGAACTCGATCCATGTCTTCTTCTACAAGGTTTCACCATGACTTAATTAATACTTTTTAATTAATCAGTTTTCCTAAGTTGAGACTTAGGCACCATTAAAAAATGATTAATTATTTTAATTAAGTCATCTCTAGGTGGAATTTCCAGAAACGATTTTTGGGTTTTGGAGAATACATGTATTCTAGCCTTTCCACCAAATTTCGTGGCTAGAATACAACCGATGCTACAAAAATCAACACTCCCTTTTAGCGAGGAATGTGTTCTAGCGTTGCAACCCACTGAAGCAACACTCTGTCTTTGCACCACCTCCTGTTACGTTGTTGATGTCTAGCTGTTGCTTCCCACCAACTATTGCGCAACTCTAATAAACGCTGCATCCGTGTTGTTGCTAAGCTTGCTAAACTGCTGCCAACACTGCATCTGCGCTGCAACTCCCTCTCCATCTGTTGTTGCTGCAATTGCAACAACTGCAACGGAAAAGCATCTAAAATTATTGAACCAACTGTGGTCAGTATGATGCATCTGTCACCCGTGTCCTGACTGATGCTAGACTCTGCGCTGCCATTGAAGCCTCTACGCTGCTACTAACTCTGCTCTGTGCCATTTGCACTACATTGCTGCTAACTATGCTCTATGCCATTTGCACTGCGCTACCCAGTATCTGACCTGCTACTAGCTACTGCATGTCACTCTGGCACCTAACTGCACCAACTGCCACTCATCCATCCTGCTACTGCATGTTTTGGGCTCCTGTAGCAAGGTATTGATTCATGAGGTGGACCTCCTCAAGAATCCTAACCATCCTATAGCTCTCTAGAGCTACAAAACCAAATCACCCCGCCTCACTCCTGAAGGTATCTTGGTGATCATCGCAAACTCTTCCTCCAATTTGGAGGACAGCCTATCAATCTCCGCGAATGCATCCTACTAATCCTACTTCTCCTCCTTGTCCTTCTTTCTGAGAGGACATTGAGTGTTATAGTGGCCAAGCTCACCACATTTGAAGCATTTCACTTTGGAAATGTCCTTCTTCCTCCTGCGTTGCTCCTGCTACCCCTTTGATGCGAGGGCCACATCCTCCTCTTTGTTTACGTGCTTTGTCCCAACTGTTGTTGTTGCTGCCAGTGATGGTGGTCTTCACCAAATCTCACCTCATCTCCTTCTGCTACAAATCAACCCACATACGATCCCAGTCTGACAACTTTTCTCTGCCCAGAATACTCTGGACGAAGACTTGCAACTCTTTGAAAACGCTGTTTAGAGCAAACTGCACCAACTTTGTAGTTTGAGGTGTTGACCCTACTACAAACAGTTGAATTCAAATATCCTAAAGCCTAGTAAAGAATGGGTCTATGCGCTCCCCTTTTTGCATCCTCGTGCATCCCAGCTTCTCAAGGTATATCTTTCGCTGCTCAGAAGATCCCTTGTATAGTGTAGCAAGTGCTTCCCACATCTGTCGGGCAGTATCTTTGCCAGCTATGTGAGACACCACGAGATCTCGAACCCCATCGAGAATCAGCATCTTTGCCTTCGCCATCTCCTTCTTCTAGGCCTTAAGTGGATCTACATTTGTGGGTACAACTACCACTCCATTGATATAAGCTTTGAGATCGTACTCATCCAGAAGACAGGAAATTCTTGCCTTCCAGATCATGTAGTTGGAGGCTCCGTCCAACAGATCCTGATCTCTCAGCCCTGCTGATGCCATCTCTGCAAAAATGTTGAATTCCTCCTCTTCTCCTCTGTACAGCGGCTGACTAGCTCTGCTCACTCCCTACTAGAGTGGGCAAACCTGCTCACGGCTACTGCTGTTCTATTAGGAAAAACCAAATTTCTGGGCTAGAAGTCCCCTAAGGAAAGAGTTCCCTCAGTGTGTGCTCTTCCTTCCTCTTGACGCTATTTTGCACTAGCAAACTGCTGCAAAATAATTACGTCCCAGCCAAAGATCAACGCTGCAAGGAAAAACACTATGTCTCCCTCTGCCTCTGGTAACCTTTGATCTGGAAAATCTATTCTCTGTCAACTCTCTCACAGAAATAAATCTTCCTCAGAAACTGACCCTCCTAGCCCAAGGATTGTGTTGCCTCCTAAGGGTTTCGAACTACTGCCTACGCAGAAATTCGAACCTCCTTCTCCTCTACTACCGAGCTCTCCAACTTATGATCTGTGCTCTCATACCATGTGAAAATTCGGTTACCCCGAATCCTACTACAACAACTGATTAAGTTTCTTCTATTTGTTAAATAACTTGAATAAATTATTTACTGCAACCTTCACAAATACAATAATGCGGAAGAAAAATAATGTTGGAAGAATAGATGCACACACACACAAATAACACCATTATTTTTGGACCAATGTCCCTGAAAAAATCCAACTTGGGAAAACTGGTGCAACAGTTGAGGGTTTTATTATTATGCAGTAGTAAATCTAAGTACAAATCTATAGAAGCTCAAATCTAGCTTTCCATACAGAAAAATAATTGATAGGAGATTTAGTGAGAAAAACATCACTGCCACCGGTGATCCGACACTAACGATGGCCCAAGATGAGCTACCCCTTGCTACCTCTGGACTGCCTCTGCGTCAGCTTATGCAGATCTACGTCCCACAGCTCGGACCAGCATCTCTCTCGCTAACTGATCAGCTACTATCTGGAAAATTGATCCTCCTGGTCTTTGGACTCCCACTTTGGCTTTTGGCACTGAATTTTGACTTCTCAACAAAATAGGGATCTCCCTCTGAAGTTATGCGCTGTCTCTCTCTGGCACTCACCAGACTGGAGAAACTTCCTTTCGGTCTTACTATCCTTGCCCCTCTCTCACTGCTTTGACTTTACCGAATCACCTCCGGCAACTCACAGCTACTACTCTGGAAATCGATTTCCCAACAAAATCGAATTTCTGGTGGCTCCAAGTGTGTTCTCCAACCCCCATTGAATTTCTTCTTATAATCTCTCATTGAGGCTTCAAAGGCCAAGATTAAAACATAATCGATGGCAAAGATTAACTAGAGTCTAAAACTCCATCCATGTCTTCTTCTAGAAGATTTCACCATGACTTAATTAATACCCTTTAATTAATCAATTTTCCTAAGTTTAGACTTAGGCACCATTAAAAAAATATATATTTTAATTAAGTCATCTCTAGGTGCAATTTCCAGATGGAGAATACATGTATTCTAACCTCTCCACCAAATTTCATGGCTAGAACACAAATGATGCTACAAAAATCAACACTTTGGGCTAGTCAACTCCAAGCAAAAACACTGGCTCTTACAATTAAGAAGGGTTTGGAAGCTAGAACTGGAGCCAAAGATTAACATACCTACGACTTCAAAACTTACAATATCCCCACTGCAAGCAAGTTGAAACCATAAAACACTTATTCTAGTTTTGTCCCTTAGCCAAGTCTGCATGGGCCTGGTAAAAGTCTATATATTGTCAAAACCTCCCAAACTTTATTACATGGAAGACAGCATAATTACGAGACTATCCGTTGGAAATAGAGTTCCAATTTGCTTGGATATTTGTTCATATTTAAGTGCTTTGCATTCTATGGAAGAAACTTAAAGAAGTATTATTTAATAAAAAAGGGCTTTCACGAACTTTGTCGTGGTAAATATGCTTTCTACAAGTTTTCCCTTGCAAATACAGTGTAAGTGCAAAATATTCAAATGGAAATGGTGCATTTACCATGCAAAATTCTAGTATTATTGTTCATACTTTTAGGGTCCTTGAGATGCTTGGGATCTAACTTTCCAGCCAATCTAGATGTTTCAATTGCCAAGGAATCGACTTGGGCTCTCTCCAAGTTATCCAGGTAAAAGGTTAGCTCATAAAGGATTGTTTTTTAAAAGGGCTTGTTGCACTCATTTTGTCAAAGTTCTGAGGAAGCAGATGTACCATATTTTTCTTCAAAGGATCGAGATCATCAGTAGTCAGCACTATGTTATTATAAACCCATTTTGCAAATTTTTAATGTAAATGATGCTAGTAAGACCATGAATGTATGTAACAACCTAGGTAATCCTATTATTTTGGCAAGAGTTCCATCCTAGGAGTTTTTTCGTCTCACTGATTCATTTGTGTTTCTAAACACGGATGGTCAGCAAAGTTTTTCCCTCCAACCTCACCCCAAAGCTAGGATGGAATTCTTCGTCAAAGTCTTAGGTGAGTCTTAAGTTGGAACACAGGGGAAGGTATCGTTAATTAGGCCACTGCCTGCTTCCCGTTGTCTTCCATCTCACAACCTAATTTGAAGATTGTTTCTCAAAACAGTTAAGGAAGAGGTTCAACTTAGATTAGGCATTTAATCTAAGTTAAACAAGACCCTTGCATCACACCTAATTCTTAGGAATTGCATCTCATATAGGTTAGTCTATCATATTAAGCAACAGGTGTCCATCCAGTTACTTGGTCTAAATTTGTAATAAGAAAGAATTGTAACCCCATAAGGCATTGGTCTCATACTTAAAATCTAATCTAATCATTAACCTTGCTCAATTCTACCGGGTAGCTAGGCCACTCATCCGTGTCTCCCAAACAAGTTGGTTCCCAACTTGTTTTCCTCCACTTCATTTCCATAGGGACTACCCCCATAGCCTGTTGTTGGGAAACAGCTAGAACAGAGTGGGCGGGGATCAAAGTGACAGCCTCTGCCCTAAGCGGTTGTCACGGTGCCTGTACAATCCAAGCGACAACAAGACTTACGGAATCAAAATACTAATCATATTATTTTGACCCATTTGAGGTCAAGAGTTGGACTTTGATCAAATTAGCTTATCATATTTATCTGCAGTGGCATCAGTGGAGGACTATTAACCATGCTCAAAGGCATTTTGGTACAAACAATGTTCTTCTAGATGATCTTTATCATGTGGTTCCAGAGAGTTGTTTATATAAAACACAGTTGCATGGGAAAGGTCCTATCTAGAGGGATTGAGGATGGCGAAGTGGGAAGCCTATTTTTATAATATGAGACAATACTTTTATGAGTTCGTAAAGCACTACTCTAGAGCAATGTTGTTAAAAGCGCGAGCGGGATTAAATCGGCGCGGGGAACGAATCAGAAAAAATCGGAAAAATCGGGAAAAAAGCAGAAAAAAATCGGGAAAAAATCGTTTGGTACAAAAATATTCATTTTTTTTCAATTTTTCATTATAAATCGCGCTGCCCCGCCAACCTGAGCTTTTTTCCCAAAAAAGTGGCAAAAAAAATTTAGCCCGTTTTTTTCTTATAAAAAGCGCGATTAAATCGGGCTAGGGAAAAACTCGCGATTTAAATAAAAAAAAAAAAAAAAAAAAAAAAAAAAAAAAAAAAAAACCGCGATTTAATCGCGCTTTTAACAACACTGCTCTAGAGTTCCACTTATGTTGGAGCCTGGATATCCAATGGGGTGATGACCGACGAGGTGTTCATCCGTTTGGAAGGCCTATGCCCCCTTTAGGCAAAAGTCTGGGGGTAGTTGTTGTTAATTTTCAGACCATGGCAAACAAAGCCTGTACTCAAAGAATAACCCTAAAACCCTAGGTAACTTTAAAGCTTGGAACCTTTTAAATACAGCAATCTTCGAATACTAAAATATATAGTCACATACTGCAGAAAATAATAGCAGGAAATACACAGGTCTGTCCCAATCACATCACTGTTTTATTAGCAGAACACAGAACATTACAGTGCAATAGAACAAGCACTAATCCCTCTCACTCACCCAATGGAATTCCCTGACACTTATAAAACACAAGAGGCCTCTAGGGTTTACAAATAACACTGGTCCAACCCTTGGATCAATCTAGCAATAAAACCAACCCTAAACCTATTTCTAGCTTGTGGAAGTGCACCCTGAGCCTGCATGAAAGAATGCCTTGATTAAAATGCTCAACAAAGAGTGGCTATCATGCATACAAGCAAGCATTGTATCCCAAAGATCTGTGCCCTATTTAAATTAAGTCAAAGCATGCGCTTTTCTTCTAACGAGAAAAGCAACTGCTAGTAAAATACAAAAGCAAAACCCTAGATCTGAAAAAGCTAATAATGGAACTGCCGTATTAAATCTGGAAGAGATTTAAGATTAGCACATACATATTGAAGGTGTGCATGTGCCCTATATTCTCCCACGTAACTTCGTCGTTCTCCTACTAAACCTGCTGTGCTAATCTTGCTGACTCCTGTGCCTGAAAGCGCCCTGCTGCTACTGTATGAATCTGAATAATACTGCAGTTGTAACTACTAACTGTGTGCACCCGTATAAAATGGAGAAGGTTATCAGAGCAAGTAAATCTGAAGTTATTGCTTCATCACAGATTGGTTGTTAGGAGTCGGATGCACAAAGTTGCCATTATTAATTCAGCCTGTGTAGTTTGGAGTGGGGAGGAGATGGCTCAACATGGTTTTTGGAAGTGTCAGCCTGATAGTGTCTTTTGGGCATGGTTTCAGGTTGAATTTCATTCACTTCTTGTAGCTCTGCTCCCATGGAAGCAGCCCCTCCTAGGGACTCTTGGATAGTCAAGGGCAGCTGCAAATTACTTTGTCTTTCAGTTGATCTGGTTGAAATTATCTTTTTGTAGAAACATCTTTGTAAATTTACAGTCAATGAGGTTCCTACCCCTTTCTCTTAGAGATTTGTCGTGCTTTAACCAAGAGTTACCTCTGCTCCTACAAGTTGACCATTGTTGGTGGATCGACCTTCTTCCACCCAATAAACAGGATAGCCCCGGCCTAGGCTCAGCCTAGTCACCAGAAAAATAATATATGAAGCATTTTCAAAACAAAGTTTAAAAAATAAAAACAAAATTATTAAACAAAGGTCCTTTATGATACCAGAAATAGGTAGCAAAACTGGAAACAGGAAAGGAACAAGAAATGGGGTTAGATGGTTTCAGGGATAAAAAATATGAACCCGCACGCCCACCCTGCTGTCAGAGTATATCATGCATATAGAATTGATCATTAATGTACTTATGGATTGTCGGGATAAGAATGGGAACAGGATTGGAACGAGAAACAGGTCTCCTGGTCAAGTTTCTGGTAACATAGTAAGGATGATCAGGTATAGATGGATTTCGAAAGAGACACCGGGAAAGAAGATCGATGCTGTTAGAGTTAGACTAAGTCTCTCTCAGGGACAATGCCTTCGGGAGAATGCAGCTTTAGATTTCCCATTTCTAGCCTAATGACCGAAATTTTTCCGAACCCTAGTTGTCTTTGTGTATGAATGGAAGGTGAAATAAATGTGTACACGATGAATCTTCAGTTTTGGCCCAATCATACAGACCATGATGGTTTTTGTCATTTGTTGTTATCATATTATTAACTGCATTTGCACCGTATTTAGTATTTCTACCCCATGATTTGAATTGGTTTAGTTTCTTTGTGGGGCTAGGCAACTATCCCAATGTTATTGAAAAACGAACGGGCCAAAACAGCCAATATTGTGTACAGCTGCTTCAGTCCACGCATATACATTGAGCGCTCCCAATAAAAACTTCCAATGAATTCATTTGGAGAATAAAGAATGGTCTGGGATTATATACCGTACCTTTCTTTGTGGCGTTAGAGGCAGCTTGCCACAGTGCTCGCAGCCTCGACATCTCCAATTATGTTCACTTGATTTCAGGCTCTGATATTAGTTGATAGGATTAAGTCTTGTGTTTGCTGTGACTCGGGTGGGAACTGCTGTGCATTCTCACACGCGCAGGTGATTTTTTTGAATGTGAGTCGTTGTTTACTTATTTAATTTTCAAGAAATAGTTATTTTATTTAATATCATTTTTACAAACCTCTCTTTTAAATATTAGCGAGTACAAAATGGGATGATAATATGCCTCCAAGCTTCACGACTCAAATTTGTCATTTTGAATTGTATTTAGCATTTTAGATCTATTTTAATTCTGAATTTATTAAGCTCCGAGAGGGATTCAATCTCTCGTACAAACTTATTTTTTAATTTTTAGTGTAAAATTTGAGGAAAGGTTTGCATCTCAAGAGATTTGATCCTTCTAAGCGCTTAATGGATCCGAGGTTAAGATGGATCTAAGCTAGTTATATAAAACTATATAATATCTATATTTGTATCTATGTGTCTCTTTCTTATTCACTCTCTCTGTCACCCCCAAACATACTCTCTTTCCATATCTATCTCTCTCTCTTCTTCCCTCCTGTGCTCTTCTTCTCTGCCTCTCTATCTTCCCCTTCTCTCCTTCTCTCTCTCTGCCCTTCTACTCTCCTCTCTCCCTCACTCCCTCTCCATTGCTCCCTTGTCATACCCTCTCTCCACCTTTCTCCCTCTATGTCTTGCTTCTTCCTTCCCTCTCTCTACCCCATGCAACTCCATCTTTATCTCCTTCTCTCTCTCTTTCTCTCCCACCTCCCTTTGTCTCTTCCCCCATCTCTCTTTCTCTCTCTCTCTCTCTCTTCCCTCCAACTCTATCACTATCTCACTCCCTCTCCCCTCCATCTTGTGTCTCCCTCTCTCTCTTCCCTCCTCTCCTCTCTCCCTCACTCTTTCTCCATCTCTCCTTTGTTCTTTCCTCCCTCTCTCCTCTTCCAACTCTCTCTCCCTTAACTTTGCTTGTTGTCATCACTTGGATCCTTAGTTAAGATGGATCTATGTTGATTCTTACTAATATTATTTATATTATATAGATTCCACATCTTTAA
This sequence comes from Pinus taeda, assembly GCA_000404065.3. NCBI lineage: Eukaryota > Viridiplantae > Streptophyta > Pinopsida > Pinales > Pinaceae > Pinus > Pinus taeda. The sequence continues at coordinate 29,628 of APFE030698615.1, read as the reverse complement.
ATATGGAAGTATTCTCATTTTCAGTTTCATTAAAACCTTAATTTAATTTTTATGGGAATATTTTTAGTAGTAGTGAGGATAGATGATTTAGATATGTCTCAAAAGTAATTATAACATTTTTCCTTGTAGCTTCACTTAGAAAAATGCTATAAAATTAAATTAAAATAAAATATTTTTAATGTGAACTAAGTTATGGTTTTTGGGCATGTGGTATTGATAGACCAAGGTATTGGCTAATGGTATTGTAACAAAGCCTAATTACAAGTTAATAATACTTGTGGTAAAGTGGGGGTGAATATCCATGGTTCTTGTCATATTGTTGAAAAATATTTTGATTGTGAAATAAGTTGATTTTTTTGGCATGTGATCTTAATAAGCCATGGTATTAGTCCATGCTATTATAACGAAGCTATTCACAAATTCATAATATCAATGGCAAAGTGGGTGTGAATATCCATAATTAAAAATCTTGTCATATTGTTATAAAATATTTTAATTGTGAAATATCTTATGTTTTTTGGACATGTGGTATCGATAAACCATGGTATTGGTCCATGGTATTGTAACAAATACTATTTACAGCTAATAATATCCATGGTAAAGTGGGGGTCAATATCCATGGTTTAAAATATTTTCATTTTGCTCTAAAATATTTTGGTTGTGAAATAAGTTATGTTTTTTTTGGGCATGTGGTATTGGTAAGCCATGGTATTGGCCCATGGTATTGTAACAAAGCGTAATTAAATTACAAGTTAATAATATCCATGGTAAAATGGGGGTACGTATCCATGGTTAAGAATATTTTCATATTGTTATAAAATATTTTGGTTGCAAAATAAGTTATGGTTTTTGGGCATGCGGTATTGATAAACCATTTTATTGTAACAAAGCCTATTCACAAAACAAAATATAGCAAATTTATTTTTATTATTAATTGAACCAACATTTAAGTGTTTTGCACTAACAAAACCTATTCACAAAATCAAAATATAACAAATTTATTTCTATTATTTATATTACATTTTTTTATTATTAATTGAACCAACATTTAAATGTTTACACTCATCACAGATATCACTTTTAACTTTTCACTTTTAATTTTTTTTCTATTTTTTAATTAAGATGACATTTAAAATTGTTTACATACTTACATTAAATCTACACATCTACTATATGTTGGGTTGTAGAACGCCTCTTAGGGCAACAAAGAATTGAGCAAATGGGAGAAGGTAGATGAAGTTATCTTCAACTAAGGAATGAGTGAAATAAAAAAATCATGGATGAGACAAAACAATAAATGGATGCAAAAATGGAATATTTACCTCAATGCATGTCCCACAAATAAGGAGTTAAAGAGTTTTGTTGAGAAGTTTCATAAGCCTATATGGGGAAAAAAGTTGGGTAGAAAGAAGAAGTACTATGTTGAGAAATTCAACACCACTTGTGATCTCCAACAAAAAAAGTACATTGAAGCTAGCATTCCATGGAGAGCAAAGATTTGTATTGCTCAATTAAGAACTAACTCACATCAACTACGGTGTGAAATGGATCACTGGAAAAGACCTAAATGTTGAAAAGTGTAACTAGGTTCGGTCTTCATAATGACATGTAAATATGATTTTATGTAATAAGATGTAAATAAAGGAAAAATGAAATTATGTTATTGACTTGCTTCATGGGTTTCATGAGTAAGGATTTTGTTTTTTAGTCAAGACTCCAATTAAGAGTCTTTAGGATTTATTTGTCATCTAGTCATAAAATGTAAGAGTCATTATCATGTAAAACAAATCATGTTACACTTTGTAAAAGGTCAATATCATCTATGTAAAATATCCTCCAAGAACTTGTCACCAAACCTCTTCAAGTCGGCCTAAAAATGATGAGAAAATTGCTAGATCAAGCTGGCCTAACTCTAGCTGTCAAGTCGGCCTAAAGAACCACAAAGGAGGGGTATATATAGCCTAACTCATAAGAAGAATTGTGAAGTAAGGAAGAAGTAGAAGGACGAAGAAAGGAAGAGAAGAAAAAGTGTGAAGGAGAGAGAAAGAGGTTTCTTCTGGAAAGTGAAGTTAGGGTTTCTTCTGGGCTGGAGAAGTTTCATAAGCCTATATGGGGAAAAAGTTGGGTAGAAAAAAGAAGTACTATGTTCAGAAATTCAACACCACTTGTGATCTCCAACAAAAAAAGTACATTGGAGCTAGCATTCCATGGAGAGCAAAGATTCGTATTGCTCAATTAAGAACTAACTCGCATCAACTACGATGTGAAATGGATCACTGGAAAAGACCTAAATGTTGAAAAGTGTAACTAGGTTCGGTCTTCATAATGACATGTAAATATGATTTTATGTAATAAGATGTAAATAAAGGAAAAATGAAATTATGTTATTGACTTGCTTCATGGGTTTCATGAGTAAGGATTTTGTTTTTTAGTCGAGACTCCAATTAAGAGTCTTTAGGATTTATTTGTCATCTAGTCATAAAATGTAAGAGTCATTGTCATGTAAAAAAAATCATGTTACACTTTGTAAAAGGTCAATATCATCTATGTAAAATATCCTCCAAGAACTTGTAACCAAACCTCTTCAAGTCGGCCTACAAACGATGAAAAAGTTGCTAGATCAAGCTGGCCTAACTCTAGCTGTCAAGTCGGCCTAAAGAACCACGAAGGAGGGGTATATATAGCCTAACTCATCCTCCATTTGAAGATAAGAACTCGGCTCACTTGAGATAAGAAGAATTGTGAAGTAAGGAAGAAGCAGAAGGACGAAGAAAGGAAGAGAAGAAAAAGTGTGAAGGAGAGAGAAAGAGGTTTCTTCTGGAAAGTGAAGTTAAGGTTTCTTCTGGGCTGAAGAAGTTTCATAAGCCTATGTGGGGGAAAAGTTGGGTAGAAAGAAGAAGTACTATGTTCAGAAATTCAACACCACTTGTGATCTCCAACAAAAAAAGTACATTAGAGCTAGCATTCCATGGAGAGCAAAGATCCGTATTGCTCAATTAAGAACTAACTCGCATCAACTACGGTGTGAAATGGATCACTGGAAAAGACCTAAATGTTGAAAAGTGTAACTAGGTTCGGTCTTCATAATGACATGTAAATATGATTTTATGTAATAAGATGTAAATAAAGGAAAAATGAAAGTATGTTATTGACTTGCTTCATGGGTTTCATGAGTAAGGATTTTGCTTTTTAATCAAGACTCCAATTAAGAGTCTTTAGGATTTATTTGTCATCTATTCATAAAATGTAAGAGTCATTATCATGTAAAACAAATCATGTTACACTTTGTAAAAGGTCAATATCATCTATGTAAAATATCCTCCAAGAACTTGTCACCAAACCTCTTCAAGTCGGCCTACAAACGATGAGAAAGTTGCTAGATCAAGCTGGCCTAACTCTAGCTGTCAAGTAGGCCTAAAGAACCACGAAGGAGGGGTATATATAGCCTAACTCATCCTCCATTTGAAGATAAGAACTCGACTCACTTGAGATAAGAAGAATTGTGAAGTAAGGAAGAAGCAGAAGGACGAAGAAAGGAAGAGAAGAAACAGTGTGAAGGAGAGAGAAAGAGGTTTCTTCTGGAAAGTGAAGTTAGGGTTTCTTCTAGGCTAGAGAAGTTTCATAAGCCTATATGGGGAAAAAAGTTGGGTAGAAAGAAGAAGTACTATGTTCAGAAATTCAACATCACTTGTGATCTCCAACAAAAAAAGTACATTGGAGCTAGCATTCCATGGAGAGCAAAGATCTGTATTGCTCAATTAAGAACTAACTCGCGTCAACTACGGTGTGAAATGGATCACTAGAAAAGACCTAAATGTTGAAAAGAAAAGTGTAACTAGGTTCGGTCTTCATAATGACATGTAAATATGATTTTATGTAATAAGATGTAAATAAAGGAAAAATGAAATTATGTTATTGACTTGCTTCATGGGTTTCATGAGTAAGGATTTTGTTTTTTAGTCAAAACTCCAATTAAGAGTCTTTAGGATTTATTTGTCATCTAGTCATAAAATGTAAGAGTCATTATCATGTAAAACAAATCATGTTACACTTTGTAAAAGGTCAATATCATCTATGTAAAATATCCTCCAAGAACTTGTCACCAAACCTCTTCAAGTCGGCCTACAAACGATGAGAAAGTTGCTAGATCAAGTTGGCCTAACTCTAGTTGTCAAGTCGGCCTAAAGAACCACGAAGGAGGGGTATATATAGCCTAACTCATCCTCCATTTGAAGATAAGAACTCGACTCACTTGAGATAAGAAGAATTGTGAAGTAAGGAAGAAGCAGAAGGACGAAGAAAGGAAGAGAAGAAAAAGTGTGGAGAGAGAAAGAGGTTTCTTCTGGAAAGTGAAGTTAGGGTTTCTTCTGGGCTAGAGAAGTTTCATAATCCTATATGGGGAAAAACGTTGGGTAGAAAGAAGAAGTACTATGTTCAGAAATTCAACACCACTTGTGATCTCCAACAAAAAAAGTACATTGGAGCTAGCATTCCATGGAGAGCAAAGATTCGTATTGCTCAATTAAGAACTAACTCGCATCAACTACGGTGTGAAATGGATCACTGGAAAAGACCTAAATGTTGAAAAGTGTAACTAGGTTCGGTCTTCATAATGACATGTAAATATGATTTTATGTAATAAGATGTAAATAAAGGAAAAATGAAATTATTTTATTGACTTGCTTCATGGGTTTCATGAGTAAGGATTTTGTTTTTTAGTCAAGAATCCAATTAAGAGTCTTTAGGATTTATTTGTCATCTAGTCATAAAATGTAAGAGTCATTATCATGTAAAACAAATCATGTTACACTTTGTAAAAGGTCAATATCATCTATGTAAAATATCCTCCAAGAACTTGTCACCAAACCTCTTCAAGTCGGCCTACAAACGATGAGAAAGTTGCTAGATCAAGCTGGCCTAACTCTAGTTGTCAAGTCGGCCTAAAGAACCACGAAGGAGGGGTATATATAGCCTAACTCATCCTCCATTTGAAGATAAGAACTCGAATCACTTGAGATAAGAAGAATTGTGAAGTAAGGAAGAAGCAGAAGGACGAAGAAAGGAAGAGAAGAAAAAGTGTGAAGGAGAGAGAAAGAGGTTTCTTCTGGAAAGTGAAGTTAGGGTTTCTTCTGGGCCAACGAAAGGGTTTCTTCTGAGCCAACGAAAGGGTTTCTTCTGGCCAGGGTTTCTTCTGGGCCAACAAAAGGGTTTCTTCTGGCCAACAGTTTCTTCTGTGCAATGTGAAGTTCTAGGCATTGCAAAGTTATGGGCAGTAGTTTCTTTTGGGTAGTGCAAAGTTAAGGCAACAAGAGAAGGATTCTTCTGGGAGGTCAAAGTAGAGATATAGAGACCGAATATCTTTAGAGGAAGTTAAGAAATAACTAGAAGCCTATATTCTCTAAGGAAATCCAAGGAGAAACAATAAGAAGAATAGAGACCAATTTCTCTAGAAGGAGTCAAGGAAAGCAACAAGAGAAAGGCAGAGCAAAGGAAGAGGCTGAGTATCAAGGTTGGTGACAAGGTTCTTAGAAGGATACTAGAGTCAAGGGTCCATGTCATGGTCTTGGTACTTATCAATTGAATATCTAAGAAGAAGAATTTTGATTGGGTTTTCCTCTCTAGAGATGAGAGGTTTTGGCCCTAGCTGAAGAATCCTATATACTGTGTCACTTGTCTCTTTTATGCATACTAGTAATTGTCTTGGTGAAAGAACACATTAATAAACTAACAAGGAATTGAATACAAGAATAAGAAAGTAAAAAAACATCACAAGCAGTTATCAAGAAGAGATATTGTTATCTACTACATGCCCTACATTTCTCAACATGGTATCAGATTTTAGGCGCTAGAGAAAAGAAAGGGCAGTCAAGGCAAGTGAGCACACAAGAGACAAACTTCAAAGAAGGATCAAAGCAAGTCAAAGTAGTCCAAGAAGTAAATTTATATCTTCATCAATCTGAAGCCCTATATCTACATCGACTATATTGAAGTCATCTTCAAGAAGGAAAACAAGAAGAAAGATCGAAAACCCTATAAGCTCTTCTAAGATCATCACTCGAAGAAGTCGAAGCTCTTCAAATTGAAGGAAGAATAGAACACTCAAGAAGAATCATGAATCAAGCTCTCTCTTATCGACCTCACAAGCAGTAGATCCTCTCTCCACATAAAGGAGGAAGCACACAACAAACTCTCAGGTAATTCTATGACTACATCCGATAATATTAAAACGTCCTTTTGCAAGGAAAACAATAAGTTGGTTGGGGTACAAATTACCTTGCATGGAAGAAAAGGACAAACCTAAATCTTATTGAAAATGAGGTCATGAATCACATCAAAGGATCGATAACAAAACCTATGAAGGAAGATACTCAAGGACATGCTAAATACATGAAGGGAAAAATGAGAGCCCAAAGGATTCTTATAGAATCTATAAAATACCCTCTAATCCCATATGTATCAAATTTGGAAACAACAAAAGCTATATATGACAAATTGGTAGAGTTATTTTTGGTAAGTACTTCGGGAGAAGTAATTTCTCTAAGGTAAGAACTCTACAAACTAAATATATTAAAGGAAGATGGAATAACCTCATACTTTATGAGGATATCAGAAATTCAGGATCGACTACAAGAATTAGGAGAATTAATGTTTGATAATGAGATGATCACAATGGTGTTGAATGCACTACTGGAAGAATGGGGTAACTTCACTTCAAGCTTATATGAGAAGAAAGACACTACTGATTTCAAGATCTATGGTCACCTTATAAGATCAAAGAAATGAGACTTAAGGCAAAGCTTGGTGTTGCTACAACAAGAAGGAAAGGAAAATTTGGTAGGTTTGGTCCTCAAAAGAAAAAGAGGAACATGGATAAAATAAGAAGTTGTGCATGTCGAGAACTAGGGAACTATAAAAGAGATTGTCCTAAACGTGGTAAGGACAAGAGAAATAGGGAAGAAGCCCACATCACCGAAGAAGTGAAATAACCTGAGTCTAAGAAGCTGAAGAATGAAGAAGTGAAAGATATATATTATGATTGAGATGTTCTTCCTCACAAGAAGGTATTTTTACTTGTAAATTATAGATAGGATAGAATACATCAACATAGCATCAAGATGGAAGCATTAGAAGTAAGAGCTCGTGACATGGAAAGAAGAAAGTATGTCTAGGATAAATCTTATTGTTTACAATAAAATAGGAAGCTCTTATGAAACTTCAATGATATGTATAGAAAAATGAAGGTTATCATAGACTAAAGTCATCGTACAAAATCTATAAAGAAAATATATGTCGGGTGAGGATATGAAACATCCTCAAGTATCTCTGATCGAATTCTCATTAGAGGATTCACTAATCAAGAAAGAAGCAAAAAGTTTTCAACAGGAATTCCATCTCGTGGGATTCAAGGAATGAAGGTATGATGACATCACAGGAATAACAGGATCAATTTCCCTCGTTCAAATGAAGCTGCTACAGGAAGTCTAAATGGCCGAAAGGAAGATGAGATATGTATTCTTACATAGGTTATGGTAGAATCCATATGGTTGCAGATAATATGGATCACTATGGTCAAAGAAAAGAAAAGGATCTCCTCCTCCAAAAGTTTGCAGCAAAGCATAAGTCGCACCAGATGAAATCAACATAATATGTTCTCATATGAATCATGTGGAAGCTTACTACAATCCAAAACCAAGATTGGAAGCTCCTGAGAATAAAATGTGAAGAGTTAGGAAGAGATCATGATAATATGGAACGAAGATAGAAGGCATTCAACATCCGAAGTCTAAGAAGATTTTACTAGAAGATCTCCTGGAAAGATGTGAATATTCTGATGAAATTCGAAAAAAGATAGAGACCCTTGACAATGAATATCAATGGGAGATGTGTCAAACTGCATGCAGGAAGATGATACTTAAAGGAAGGTGTCATGGTAAAGGTAAACTTGATTTGATATGTTCATTGATTATTTTTGAACTAATATCTGGATGAGCTTATGTAGGTGGACCATATAGAAGGATGCAATGTCCTTTCAAAAAAAATATGGCATGAAAATAGAATAACAAGAAGCAAAGACAAATGAAAGATATGATTGATCACTTTCTGATGAGTTGAAGACATGACTAACTCATGAATAAAAGTGATGAATGAATTGTGCCCCATGTAGAAGTCCCCAAAGTTGAAGACTCCTTAACAAATAAGAAATTCATGACATTAAAGGAAGGAGCTCTTCAAGCATTTGGTTGTTCCAGGATTTCCACAAGAGAAGCAACGGAAAGTCCCTAGTTAAGAGGGAGCATGATAAAGAAGTTTCTTACTTGGAAGAAACTTGAAAATTCCTAGGTAGGAAGATTAGGTACATTCCTTTATGATGGAATGAGTACATTCCTTTAATTGAATATATCCTCTTGGTTTGAAAAGGAGAGAGATAGACATGTTGTTATGTTCTTCACCTAGGAAGGCAGAATGAAGGATTGGGTAATTATTTTTCATCCGATACTCTTTGAGGATGAGATAGGGCATCCAAAAGTAACAGTAGTGGTTGAGGGCTGATATTAATTTAGGACTGGGGAGTACAAGATAAACATAGTCCTCATGGAGCATATTGTGAGAGAACCTAGGTGGGGTATGTTCCCGGAGAGACAATGTTGAGTATGTATATAAATCATTGGTCTCACCAGCATTATGCTCTGATCTTGTGGAGAGATAGAGTTGTTAGTCAAGGCCTTGCTATATGACAATGTTGGTTGGTATGATTCTATAAATGAGTTACAAATCTGAATACTTCTTAAGATATTATTCAGATTGAGAAAGTCCAAGGTACCATTATGAATACCTCCCTAGTTAAGAGGGAGTGTGGAAAAGTGTAACTAGGTTTGGTCTTCATAATGACATGTAAATATGATTTTATGTAATAAGATGTAAATAAAAGGAAAAATGAAAGTATTTTATTGACTTGCTTCATGGGTTTCATGAGCAAGGATTTTGTATTTGAGTCAAGACTCCAATTGAGAGTCTTTAGGATTTATTTGTCATCTAGTCATAAAATGTAAGAGTCATTATCATGTAAAACAAGTCATGTTACACTTTGTAAAGGTCAATATTATCTATGTAAAATATCCTCCAAGAACTTGTCACCAAACCTCTTCAAGACAGCCTACAAATGACGAGAAAGTTGTTAGATCAAGTCAGCCTACAAACGATGAGAAAGTTGCCCGATCAAGTCGGCCTAAAGGACCACGAAGGAGGGGTATATATAGCCTAACTTGTCCTCCATTTGAAGACAAGAACTTGACTCACTTGAGACAAGAAGAAGTGTGAAGTAAGGCAGAAGTAGAAGGATGAAGAAAGGAAGAGAAGCAGAATTGCGAAGAAGAGAGAAAGAGGTTTCTTCTAGAAAGAAAAGTTAGGGTTTCTTCTGGGCCAATGAAAGGGTTTCTTCTGGGCAATGCGAAGTTCTAGTCTGCAGTTTCTTCTAGGTAGTGTGAATTTATGGGCAATAGTTTCTTCAGGGTAGTGTGAAGTTTTGGGCAACAATTTCTTCTGGGAAGTGTGAAGTTAAGGCAGTAAGAGAAGGATTCTTTTGGGAGGTCGAAGTAGAGATCTAGAGATTGAGTCCCTCTAGAGGAAGTCAGGAAAGACCTAGAGGTCGAGATTCTCTAGGGAAAGCCAAGGAGAAACAGTAAGAAGAATAGAGACCGAGTTCTCTAGAAGGAGTCGAGGAAAGCAGCGAGAGAAAGGAAGAGCAAAGGAAGAGGTAGAGTATCAATTTTGGTGACAAGGTTCTTGGAAGGATACTAGAGTCAAGGGTCTATATCATGGCCTTCATACTCATCAATTGAAGATTTAAGAAGAAGAATTTTGATCGGGTTTTCCTCTCTAAAGGTAAAAGGTTTTGGTCTTGGCTGAAGAAGCTGATATACTGCGTAACTTGTCTCTTTTATGCATATTGGTAATTGTCTTGATGAAAGAACACATTAATAAGCTAACAAGGAATTGAATACAATAATAAGAAAGTAAAATAACATCACAAACAATTATTAAGAAGATAAACTATTATCTACTACATGCCCTACATTTCTCAACACTAAAGAAGCTTGGGAAGAATGATTATGTACTTTTTCCATTCCTAGGGTAGTGGAATCGAAAAAACATTTCATTTTGGAATGTTATGCTTTCAAAGACATCAGAGATAGTTACAATAGTATGTCAACATCGGTTTCTTGGCATTGTCTTTTCAGTGAGGGGATTATTAGAAGGTTGGGTAAGCTCATCACTAATTTGAGTAATAAAAGGATTAAATTGCAAAAGTCGAAAATTAGGGAAGTTGGTGATCCCATAGACTATTTCTAGTCTCATGGACGTTAAAATTTCATTTCATTTCATTTATAAAAGGCGTATGCATGTTCAAATGTGGTTTTTATTTGAGAAACAGATCTCTAATAACAAATTGTTGATGCATGTTTAAGACTTATGTCCTCTTTGCTCATGCATGGTTATCGTGATAGGGTATTTTATGTTTGAGTCATGGATCCAAATCCGAAAAAGGATCACCCCACCCCCCCCCCTCCAAATTTCATTTTTTTAAAATAGTATATTTGTCTTTTCTTTTAGGAAATCTTTACAACCATAGTCTTTATGATTTGTAAAGAAATCAGATAATAGAACTAAAGTTCTTGTAACCTCCACTTCTCATTTTATGGTTCTTACATCAATTAAGCATGATATAATGGCTAGTTCATAGGAATTTCACAATCCCCCATATTTATGGCCAACTAGATTGAAAGTGTGTGGGTTGTGTTATATTCTTTCCACGACTAGCTCCCCTAGTTAACAGGGGTGTTAGAGGGGGAGCAAATCCCCCCCTTTGTTGCACCAATTGCGTAGCGGGGGGGTGGGTAGCGCTCCTCTACGGGGTTAAAACCTACACAAATAAACTAGTAGGGATTGGTCAAAGGCAAGTTTACTAATTACTTTTTTGGTCAAGGATTTTGTGCCTTTTTTTTCAAAAACAAAGAAGACAAGGATCTCATTTTTAGAAATGGCCCATACTTCTTTAGTACTAGAGGAATGGACTCCAAATTTTAATCCCAAGTATAGTGTTCCCTCAATTGTCCTAATTTGAGTTGTCTTTTGCATCTACCTCTTCATGTTGAGACAAAGACACTTTGCACAACATCAAGGATTGGTCAGGTCGATACATAAATGAATCTAATCCTAAGGATGGCATGTTCACATGCAAGATCCTTGTGAGGGTCAATTTTGAAAATGGTCCCCCATAAGCAATCCTCTTGACTCTAGACAATTGGAAGCATGTCCAACCTTTAGATTATCAATAGTTACCCTTTGAATTTAGAATTTGTTGTGAATATGAGCACTTTGTGAAGAATTTCAAGAAGAATATCTCAGTATCACAACCAACTCTATAAAAATAATATTAATGATAGCTCATCAAAAAAAATTATGAGGTCCAAGTAATTAGCCTCCTCATCACTCCTAACAACAATTCCATCATTTCATGCCCCCTTGCACCCTCTAAATTTATGCAAGAATCTTTGTAATCTCAAGTAACTAAGATTATCCTTATTCAATTTTCAAGACAAACCAATTAGTTTCCAAGTCCTCCTAGGGGACGAAGCACAAGTTCTCATGACAACAAATATGAAGCTTTATCTCAATAAGACCCAATCACTTTCACCGAAGCAATAGCTCTAGTAATTCCATCCCCACTTCATCATTTCAACCTAGATCATCTAATTTATCCAAAATCCAAGAAGCTTTGTCCCCTTTAGCTAATGAGGACACTATTGAATTTCCATGATCTTGGGTCTAGGTTAGAATCTTAAAATCTTTGACACTACCAAACCAAGAATCTCAACAAGAACTACTTTGCACAGCGGAAAATATAAAGCAGTAAATCACATATTCAAAAGTATACACAATTTTTAACAAATATTATACAATAATGTACAACCCAATCTTCATTATATTAAACCAAATATGAATAATACAACGGTCTATGGTATACAAGATACATTGATAATCTTCGCTACAACTTCTATGTCGTATCTTGTCCTGTCAGTCCTTCTCTTTTGTACTACTCTCTAGCTTCCCCTTAGTCCTTAAAAGGACAACACACCAAGACTCTAGGAGGGTTGCCACCTAACACAGTTGCAAATCACTTATGTTGCATGTACACGGGCTGATCCAATATGCTCTCTAGGCTGGCCAATTCCCGAGCTCCAAACTCCCAGGCTAACAGTCACTCTAGTCCATCAAAGTGCCGCACTTCTGCACCAATGTTCAGCCAACCTTTAGCTCCTCTTCGTTACTTCAAGATAGTTTGTCTAGGGCTACGTTTCGATAGCCAACACACTGCCCTCCACCAAGTCAATGGTACCCAATACTACACTACAAGATCTACATCGATGAAGGCTTATGATCACCCAATCAAGCCTCCAAATTGATTCCCAAAGGCTGCCCAACAATCCGATACAAAATTGGTCAACTTCCTTGACCCAACACAAGGCATAATTTTTGTTCCAAAATTGTTTTCATTGTTGTTCCTAACTGTGACTGGTTAGGGCATCCATATGCTGCAACAACCCTTAACCAAGTCACTAAACAACCTTCAAAAATTGTGGCCTACCCTTGCATAAGTCCTATTTCTCCATGTTGTTGATTAGGGATCAATCTAGCCCCAAAACAATCCCATGTAATGCCTTTTTTGTGGGGTTAGCACCTGCAACCTACCACAGGTGGCTTCCTGTGCTCACGACTTGTTGAAACAGAGTTTTCAGCTCACACATGACATTCAAAATAACCCAGAATTTGTCTCCTTTATTGCGGCCTTTCTGCTAGTTAATTTTCACTCCAAAACAGTCATAGGAGTGACCTAAGTATCCCTCCTTCCTTCACTAGAAATGCCCTAACCTGCAGCCTAATAAAACAAAGGTATTCCTCCTTGAACGAGCTCCTTCTCTCTCCTTGTACACTTCCTTGTGTTGCACAAAATGGTTGATGAAATAAGTCCTCCATCACCTGTAGTTACATCAATAGAAGGGCTCCATGAATTGGTGAAGGGACATGTCTACTAGATGAACTCCTCAAGCCTACATGAATTTGACTGTCCAACCATTAATTGTCAACTTCAAAAACTCCTAACTTCATTTCTAGAGCTCTGATTTGAGTGATATTTGGAGTGTTGGAATTGGCATGCCAAGCTCTATCACCTCAAATTCTATCATGGTCAAATTCTTCATGGTTTTGGCCCAAATCCTTATGGGTGCAAAAGCCCCACCTTGGGTTCCAAGCCCACAAGTGACTTTTGTGGCACTTTGTCCTCCAATCCTCGAACCCTAAGGCTTGGAGTACCTCCTAAGCTACTCAAAAATCAACACTCCCTCTTAATGAGGGAGGTAATTCCAAGACTAGGAAGTAACTCATAATCATCATCACTACTCTCAACACTTTCCCAACTCTTGGTGCTCACAATTGTAGCAATCCCTATTTTTTGAACTACGCCTCTCCCGAAAGTGTCACTGTCACTACTAGAAGCACCTTGGTTCTTCTTATTTTGTTGTAATGTGTTCCACTCTCTCCATGATTCCTTCTTGGAAGCTATAGGAGCACCCTTGATCCCCACTAACCACGCACTTTTCTTGGACTGCGAAGTCTCCCTCTGAATGTGCAAGCTCCCTCTACAACTCGACTCCCTCTAAGTCTCTAGAATCTGGACCTTCTTCTCGGGCACCTGTACCTGAAGCCTGCACCTGCACCCGCTTCTCTCAAACCTGCACCTGCTCCACCTACTTCTCATGATCCATAGACTTGCACGTCATCCTATATAGAGCATGATCTCTAACTCCAAGTACGATATCAACGGAAATAGAGCCTCTAGGCCTGAGTCTTGCCTTCCCGTCCTGGAACAAGACCTCAAACCCCTTCTTCTCGATCATCAAGATAGATATCATGCTATATCTAAGTCCTGGTACAAAGAGTACATCTTGCACCCACATCACTCGTCATGTCTCCATCCTTAATGGCATAACACCCGATCCTCGGATCTCCTTTTGACTCTTGTTGTTCAACACCATGTGCAACTTCAAGTCCCATTCAGCTAGAGTCTCAAAAACCTCCAGTGACCGTGTCATATGTTCCATCGCACCACTATCCATGTACCATCCATCCTCATCAATAGTACCCTGTGATAAATGAGAGATCATGGAAAAGTCCTCCTCATCCAATCTCCTAGTAAGATCATCGATCTCAACAAAAGTGGCAACACTAGTGACCTTCTTTCCTTTCTTCTTCATCGGACATCTCGATGAAAAATGGCCCATCTCGCCACAGTTGAAACACTTAACCTTAGTTAAGTTCTTATTCTGCTTACCCTTCATTCACACTGCAAGTGCCATGTCATCATCGAAAGTTTTCTTCTTTGGATGAAGATCCTTGCCTCGTAACTCTTCTTGAATGAAGTCATCCCATAACCTATTCCAATCTAGCAATTTCTCTTTGGCAACAATCCCTTTGATGAAGGGCTTCCATTCCTCAGTGAACCCTTTCAAGGCAATCCTCACCATATCTCCATTTGAAATATTCACACTGACGACAACAAGCTCATCTTTGACCTGAGACAAAATCGTATGATACAAAGTCATGCTTTTACCCTTTATCATCTTGGTGGACTTGAGCTTATCCTCCAATACCAATACCTGGTTCTCGTTCTTATTCTGGAACAAATTTTGAAGATCCATCCACATCTCATTTGCAGTGTTCTTCCCAGATAAATGAGGTAGCAAGGCATCCTTCACACTATATAGGATGATCAATCTCACCCTCGTATCCAAATCCTCATATACTTCCAACTCCTTTAGGTCAGTTGGCTTCTTGATGGCTTTCTCGGTGAATACCAGATCATGTTGATCGGCAAGACCAACTTGATTCTTTCCTTCCATGGACTATAGTTGGACAACCCCTCCAACCTGTCCTCATAACGGATACCAGCTTGCAACTTCGACATTGTCACCTATAATGTGATTAAATCCCTCTTAAGTTGTACTTCGTTGTGCACAACTCTGATTCACTGACTTCCAAAGTAGCTCAGACACACTTTGATACCAGGTTTAATTTCCATGATCTTGGGTCTGTTAGAATCTTAAAATCTCTTACACTACCAAATCAAGAAATATCAACAAGAATTACTTTGCATAGCGGAAGATGTAAAGCAATAAATCACATATGCACAAGTATACATATTTTTTAACAAATATTATACAATAATGTACAACCAAATCTTCATTATATTAAACCAAATATGAATAATACAATAGTCTATGTTATACAAGATACATTGATAATCTTTGATGTGGCTTCTATGTCGTATCTTATCCTACCGATCCTTCACTTTCGTAGTGCTCTCTAGATGCCCCTTAGTCCTTCAAAGGACAACACATTGAGACTCCAGGAGGGCTGCCACCTAACACTGCTGCATGTACACAGGTTGATCCAATCTTCTCTCTAGGCTGGCCAATTCTCAAGCTCTAATATGCCAGGGTAGTAGTCACTCTAGTCCATCAAAGTGCTGCACTTCGGCACCAATCTTCACCCAACCTTCAGCTCCTCTTCGTCACTTCAAGATAGCTTGTCTAGGGCTACTTTTGGGTAGCCAACACACTACCCTCCACTAGGTCAATGGTACCCAATACTACATTGCAAGATCTGCATTGATGAAGGCTTGCGATCACCCAATCAAACCTCCAAATTGGCTCCCACAAGCTGCCCAACAATCTGATCCAAAACTCGTCAACTTCCTTGACCCAACATAAGGCACAATTTTTGTTCCAAATTTGCTTTCATTGTTGTTCCTAACTGTGACTAGTTAGGGCATCCATATGCTGCAACATCCCTTAACCAAGTCATCAAACAACCTTCAAAATTTACGAATTTCCCTTGCATAAGTCCTCTGCCTCCACATTGTTAATTAGGGCTCAATCTGGCCCCAAAACAATCCCACTCAATGCCTTTTTTGTGTGGTTAGGGCCTGCGGCCTACCACACGTGGCTTCCTGTACCCATGGCCTGCTGAAACAAAGTTTCCAACCCACAGATAACATTCAAAACAATAATTCATCTCCTTTATTGTGGCCTTTCTGCTGGTTATTTTTCACTCCAAAGTAGTCATAGGAGTGACGTAAACTTCCTCCTTCCTTCGTTGGAAATGCCCTAACCTTTGGCCCAATAAAACAGAGATATTCCTCCTTGAACGAGCTCCTTCTCTCTCCTTGTACATTGCCTTGTGTTGCACATAATGGATGATGAAATAATTCCTCCATCACCTTCTATTTATACACCAATAGATGGCCTCCACGAATTGATGAAGAGACGTGTCTATTGGATGAATTCCTCAAGCCTGCATAACTTTGATTGTCCAAACATTAATTTCCAACTTCAAAAATTCATAACTTCATTTATAAAGCTCCGATTTGAGTGATCTTTGGAGCGTTGGAATCAACATGCTAAGCTCTATCACCTTAAATTTTCTCATGGTTTTGGAACAAATCTCAATGGGTGCAAAACCCCTACCTTGGGTCCCAATCCCACAAGTGGCTCTTGTGGCCCTTTGTCCTCCAATCCCCGAACCTTAGGGCTTGGAGTACCTCCCAAGCTACTCAAAAATAAAACAAACACACTTTGGGACAAGATGGAAGCAATCAATAATATCATAAAAAACAACATTACCCATCAAGTATTTTAACTCAAAAATAAAACTCGTCGAAGAACATAATGAGGAGGATGAAACAAAAGGAGAAGCTACTAAATAAATCCAATAAGGAGCCAAGACCATGCTATGGCATCAAAGGCTTGGACATATTGAAGAGAAAGGCCTTCAAATATTTCATGGTAAAGATATGGTGGAAGGTATGACTAATAGCTCTCTAGATTTTGATTTATGTGAAAATTGTGTATATGGGAAGCAAAATCAGGTGAGTTTCCCCTATGGTGGTAAGAGGGCGAAATAGATATTAGAGCTTATGCACAGTGATGTGTTTGGACCTGTGAAGGTTCCATCACTCGGTAAGTCTGTGTACTATGTATCATTTATAGATGACTTCTCAATGAATACATGGATATATTTCCTTAAGAATAAATCTGAAGTCTTTGATAGGTTTAAAGAATTTAAGGCTCTGGTGGAAA
>APFE030698614.1:150268-164542 GCA_000404065.3 Pinus taeda | reverse complement strand
ATAAATATGTATTGTAACATTGAAAGGAATATAATGAAAAATCAAGCTGGTAGTCTTGGTTTTGAGATCCAGTGGAAAATCTCTGTGTATATGTGTTTTATGGGTTATGCTCTCGCATGTTTTATTTTTCTGTGATTTAGAATTCGTATGCAGGTAATTTCTGTACGGGGTTAAAACCTACACAGCAATATAAAGCAAAAATTGGAAAAGGCAAAGCCTCACCATAAGAATTCCAAGAGACCCAACAGGAAAGCAGATTTGATCAACAAGGACAAGGTAAAGGGGGGGAAAAAAGAGGAAGAAAAAACCTTAAGGACTCTATCCAACTCATGGGAGAAATGTTAGTCAATACAGGGAGAGTGGTCCCGCTATCAACAGTATTCCAAAACCTATCCCAAGTCAATCAATGATTTTGACATCTTGGAATATTAGAGGTTGAAACAGCAAAGGAAAACAAAGACATCTGGCAGCAAGGCTGAAGAAGGACAAACCCCAAATTATGCTTATCCAAGAAGCCAAAATCTTAGGCCAGAAGATGGAGGAAATTCTCAATAAAATAAAACCAAGATATGAACATGTAACTATAGATGCCAAAGGGAGTGTAGGAGGGATAGAAATTATTTGGAATCCAACAGATGTTCTAACTGACTGGTGGATAGGAATGCCAAGAATCCTAATTGGGAGATTCAGGCTCATAGGGCAAAGTGAATGGGTGGCGATCTCGGAAGTCTATGGGCCCCATACCCATGCTGATTGAGGTCTGTTTCTCAATAAGTTGGCAAAGCTCAGAAATATGCACTAGGAGCAGAGATGGATCCTGGCAGGTGACTTTAACTTAATCACTTCTAGAGAAGAGAAAAAAAGCAGAATAAGCAGAGAAGACCCGGAGATGGAAATATTCAGAGACGTTCAAACATGATTAAGGGTGGTTGATATCCCAACTATAAATGGGAAATTTACCTAGAATAACAGAAGAGGCGGATCCAAACAAATTGCATCAAGACTGGACAGATTTTTGATCTTAGAGCACATAATTGGGCTGGATATCTTCTACGAAGCCTCTATCCTACCCTCAATAGGGTCCGACCACTGGCCAATAAAGCTTGAAAAAGCCTTGAACAATCCTAATAAAGAGAGGCCATTCCGGTTCAAGTCCTTCTGGCTTAGAGCTGCTGATTTCCTAGACAAAGTAAGGAGTTGGTGGCAGGATAGCAAGAGTGGAAAGGAAGGCCGCAGCAAAATGCACTCTTTTCAGCACAGACTCAAAGAAATCAAGAGCAAAAGAAAGAAGTGGAACATGGAAGAGTTCAACAATATCTAGCAGGAGCAAGGCAAACTCCAATCTAGACTAGAAAGAATACAGCAGCAAATCATCTCAAAAGGACGAAATGAAGAGCTGGCTAAGGAGGAAGGTAGGGTAATCACTCAAATGGAAGAAAGGTGAAAGCAGGAGGAAATTTTGTGCAAGCAAAAATCTCGGGTCCAATGGTTAAAAGAAGGGGAAAAAACTCCAAATTCTTCCATAAAGCAATGTTGAGTCATCGCTAGCACAACAAAATCTTCTCCTTGAAAGATAGCCAGGGAAATAGACTGATGGAGCGGAAAGAAATAAAACAACTCTTGGTGGAACACTTCAAAGGCATTCTCACTGAACCAAATGCCAACAGATCTGAGGACATACACAAGGTTTGCCATCATATCCCTAAGAAAGTTTCCAAAGATCAAAATTTGGCTCTGCTCAGGGTAATCAACAAGGAATAACTTGAAGAGGTAGCTAACAAAATGCCGAAAAATAAGGCCCCTGGTCCTGATGGCTTCGCCATTGAGTTTTAGTAGGCGGCCTGGAGTTTTATGGGGAATGACCTGCTAGACATAGTGGAGGAATGCAGGTGTTCAAAGCGCATGCACCAGGGCCTGAATGCCACTTTTCTGGCTCTAATCGCATAGAATAACTACTCAGAAGAACCATAGTGTTTCAAGCCCATTTCCCTATGTAATGTTGTTTAAAATATTTTAGCAACAGTCATGGTAAACAGGCTCAAGCCGATCCTGCCGGATCTCATTGCGCTGGAGCAAACAGGCTTTGTCAAGGGAGGCAGATCACTGATGGCATCATAGTCGCCCAGGAAGTGATCCACTTCTTAAAAAACTCCCGCACCCCAGGCATGCTCATCAAACTTGATTTGGCCAAGGCGTTTGACCTCCTTAGCTAGGGATATCTAGAAGGCATTCTTCAAGCCTATGGATTTGACCAAAGATGGATAAACTAGATATTATCAATGGTTGGCACTCTTGTGATGTCAATTTTGTTGAATGGCACCCCCACTGAAGCCTTCACTTCCTCCCGTGGGCTCAGGCAGGGAGACCCCCTGTCTCCTTTTCTCTTCATCCTAGCTGCGAAAGGCTTGGGTGGGTTTTGGGCTCAAGTCTCCAGGGATCAGCTAAAGGGCCTTCGAATCTACGAGAATGATATACGGGTTACGCACCAGCAATTCGTAGACGATGTGATGCTATATGGTCAAGCCACACTGAAAGAGGCCCAAAGAGTCATCAAAACTTTATCTAAATTCAGCAAAGCTTCTGGGACGGAGATTAATAAGGACAAATTGGAAGTCTTTTTTTTCAACATCCCGCAGGCTGCCCAAATATAGTTAGCATGCACTTTGTGATTCAACATCGGAACCTTCCCGTCAAAATCCCTGGGTATTATGTTGCATGAACATCAATACAGGATGGCTAACTGGGAACTTCTAATAAAAAAAATCTGAAATAAGATGGAAAACTAAACCTTTTGCTCATTGAATGCCCCAAGCAAGCTAATCCTTCTGGAAGTTGTTCTGCAGGCTATACCAATTTACCAGATCTCGTGCCAAGCAATCCCAAAGACAGTAAGCCAAAAACTGGTCTCAGTGTTCAAGAAATTCCTCTAGCAGGGTACCAGCATGTCTAGAAACTGGGCCTTAATTTCATGGGAGTGGCTAACTCGGCTCGCCAAAGATGGCGGTTTAGGGCTTCGAGACCCCTTCGTCCTCAACCAAGTCATGGGTGCAAAGCTCTGGTGGAGGTGGACTCAGGGCGGCCCTGACCTTTGGAAGGTGATATGGGAAAGAAAATACGATGTGGTAGGGGAACCTGAAGGAAGACTGAGAAGTGAGACGGAGATTAGAGGGTCAGCAATCTGGAACTTGGCTAGGGGCAACAAAGACCTGATAAGGAATCTCAGTTTTTGCGAAATACGATTAGTGGACAAGGCTAGGTTCTGGGAGGAATCATGGTAGCAATGAAAAAGACTCATCCATAAGGACAACCTTCACGACATCCACGCTTTCATGTCCCAGGCTGAGGAAATAACCATTGGCAATTTCTAGAAATCAGACGAAGAAGGATATTGGCGCAATTGGAAACAGAAAGAGGATTGGGAAGGCGCCCCAAAGACTGACAGATGCCACGAGTATTACACGGAGATGGAATCTCACAAAGTAGCAAGGAAAACAGGGTCCGGCATACTTAGATGGGGTAAACGAATTCAAGGTAATTTCTCAATAGCAAAAGCATACTACCAAAAAGTCAATCAAAATCAACAGCCGGAAAGAAAACAATGGAAAAATCTTTGGAAAATCAAACACTGCCTGAAAGTCTCCTTCTTCGTTTAGACTATCCTCCATGGTAGAGCGCTTACCTGGGACCAGATGCAGAGGAAGGGGCGCCAAGGTCCATCCTGCCGCGCTCTCTGCAATTCCCAAGAGGAGACTATGGAACATTTAATGAACCACTACACAGTCAGCAATTCCCTGTGGGAAAGTCACTTCAGATTGTTTGAGCACCGCCACATAAATTACTGGAACATTGTAAACACCATAGCGAACTGGCCGAGAAAACCTTACCAAAATCTGGTGGTCAATCGTACTTGGCTCCTTTCTGTTGGGTTCCTGCTCTAGAACATTTGGAAAGCACGAAATGGGGCAATCTTCAAAGCGGATCCCAAAACCCCCGCAGCCATATGGGAAGAAACCACCAGAAACATCTGGGAAACAATCCTAATGGAAAGCTGGAAGGACGAAGACTGGCAGGTGTCGCAAACGGTGGAGGAAATCTTGAAAAGACTTGAGATAAGCCAGAGTATGTTAAATGGGGGTGTTAAAAGAAAAGACCAGATCAGGGAAGTGGCTGAAAGCAACCAATATCGCCATCCCCCGCAGGGATTCATAAAGCCCAATTTTGATGGTGCCACAAAACACAACTCGGGAGAGGCTGGCATTGGGGGAGTCTTCAGACACGTTGGGGAAAAACCGTGTGAACCTTCGCTATGGACTGCGGGGAAGCCTCAAATAAGAAAGCCGAACTGCATGCCTTGAAATTAGGCCTGGAAATTGCACTATAGGTTAATTTCAAGAGACTCCAAATTGAGGGGGACTCGAAGTTGGTGGTAGACATGGTTAGGAAACTTCAGCAGCAACAACTAGTGGAAAAAATCAGTAAGAGCTAGAGAACGGCATGGCTTGTAGGAGAAATTGGGAAACTCCTGCCCATAATCGACTACCTAATTCCGTCTCACACTAGACAATCTAGAAACAAGCCGGAGGACTGGCTCGCGAACAGGGGCAGTCAGAATCAAGGCAAAGAGATCGATAGTGAAGGTCTGTCTCAACTGCTCTCGGAGGAGGGAGACCGCCTCCAACAATTGCTGGACGTCGATAAGGCTAGTAAAGGCAGGGCCGAGGCCAACGTCCAGGATCAGGCGGAATGCAGTAGCTGTGGGGAAAGATCACAGCGGATGTGAAAAGGCAGACCATTCATGGGAAAGGACAACAATATTAGGAATGATAGAATCGGGGAGATGACAGGGCTAGGTAGGACAGATCGAGGGGACAGAGAAGAAGTGAGAAAAGAAACATCATCAAGGAAGGATCTGGAGTTCACTTGGGAAGTTGGGATAATTGACAAGGGAAGGATGATAGGTGGCATAGGGAGTACATAAAAGTTACGACAAGAGCAGCCGGGAGAATATTGGAGTAATGACGCATAAATCAGGTCGGTCAAGTCATGCCTCATCCTGAGATAGGGATGTTGGGCTGTTAGTCAAAAAATTAAATGGCCATGTGGAGGCCCGGTTGGTAGGACAACGGATAGATAACAACCATATACCTGAGGTGGCTGAGGGAATGCTCATGCAGTTTGGTAAGAACCATGAAAAAAAGTGGAAAAGTGACAGCGCGCCCCTGCGACCCGGCCTCTTGCTCAGCTCAGATAAGAAAAGGTGGTATGTCTTCTATCATCTCTGTCCTCCAGGCATTATGTTAGCTAGAAATTTTGTTTTCCCTATTTGACCAGAAATGTTTTGCCCCAGTGAGTAGAATATCAATAGTAAAACTGATAGTGGTCGTCTGGGTAGTCGGTTGAATCTCCTCCTTCCCTCCAGAGTAGGGGAGGCCTTGTATAGTGATAGTTTTGTCTCCCAGTAAGAAAGATGGGAGATGAGGGAGGCTTTGTTGGGTCTCGTCGTTCTCCAAGATGGGTAGTGTAGCCTCGTCCATATCTGTTCCTTGGACTTCTTTCATGGCTCTCAACACGGAAGCTATCCTCACTAGATGGCTTGGTCTCCTACGCTTCGCCATGATGTCTAGCGTGGGTTTTCTTGGGCTAATGAGAGAGGGAGGTGGGTCTTAAGCCGCTTTGCTAGGAGTGTTGTTTTAAAGGTGCAGACTACCAGCCATGTTGAAGCCTAGATGGTCAATGAGTGGATTTTGACAGCGTTTCAACTCAATAGCACTGAATTCTAGTTCTCTATTGTGATAGGTAGAAAAACTCATACAATTTCAAGGTCCCAGGTTCGTGGCAAGATGGCACCAGGAAGGCTAAATCTTCAGAGAACTAGGAAGAGGGCACCAGTAGCCATCCGAGCAAAAGGGGCAGGAAGCCCGACTCTGAAAAGACCATGCATACGATAAACACGTACATGGTTGGGATTCCTCTTGAGATCCGCACCCAAATCAATGGGTGGGAACCAGAGCTACGGGATATTAGTGATAACAAAGAAATCCCCCACAAAGATTGGTAACATCTAATCCCAGACCCACGAACCACAAGGGGAAGAAACTCCCTGTTCAATAAAATACTTTAGCATTACTGGATTATGAAACATGTGGTTGGCCGGGCTATGGAGGTGAATCAAGCCATCCGTGAGGAGCAGGACGAGGAACGCAAGTAGGCTAAGGAGCATCTCAAAAGCCAGCTGGCAGAAGAAGCGAATAATATCAAGAATACTCTCCTGAAAGAGATAGTGACCGTCCAAGTCCAGGCAGCAAGAAACTATCTATTGCTGAAGAACATGGATCAAATGTTGCTGGACCTAAAATGGGCCATAGAGCAGAAGCAGCTGAAGCCTGGTACCAGCACCTCAAAGCCTACCCCGGTCAACTTGTTGGACGTGGATTAGCTGAGCTGAGTCTTTTCTTTTGCTTTAAATGTTGATAAAAAATAACTGTGTCTGGTTGTTAAGTCATGCTCCTGTCGTTAGCTTAGTTAGTAATAGACAAAAACATGGGTGTGACAGGAAAAAGGAGCAAAACATTTTCAAATTTTAGTCTGGTTTTATGGCCGAAAGGTGGCGGTCTGGTTTCCTACGGGCAGACCCGCCACCCGAACTATAGTATGATGTAATTTTGTTTTGTCATCTGGAATGAAGAATGCCTAACTTTACAAAAAAAATAAATTTAATCAATCATTTTATTTTAAAATATTAACTAATATAATTAAATAATTTTTTAAGATAAAAAAATAAATTCTTATATACTAATAAAAATTAAATGTATTGTTAACTCGACAAACAAATAATTTTCTATCCAATAGAAATTTCATACTTGAAACATGATATAAAAATTATAGTTCTTATAAATTAATTTACAAATGGTCAGTATGTATTCTGAGGGAAAAATATGAAGTAAATACTTTAAAATTAATATTAAATTTTTAAAATTTTAAATATGAATATAATATTTTTTTTAAATAATAAATATAATTTTAATTTGAATATATGTGAATTTTTTTTTTATAATATATAACATTTAGATAACATAGTTTTCTGTAAATTTATAAAATTGAATTGTGAATGACTTTAAAAAATGTATTTTGGAAGAAGTTTTTGTGAACAATGTCCCTTTTATGATGACCTTGTATTATGTTTGTCTTGACTAGTGTTAAAAAGAAAATGATCATTGCAAAGGTAAGAACTAATTTTAATGATCTTAGAAGTGAAACTAGATGTTTGTCCATTTCCAAATCACTTTGGGGTAAAAGAGTATATCATATTTCTAATACTAAGAGGGTTCAAGATGACAAACATGTTCGATGGTGAAGGGACCTATACGCTATACTCTTCCTCCTTGGTATACTTCACATATTATACTTGGCTTGTATCTACCTACATTGTTGGTCACAACATAAATTTGATGGGATATTTTAATTGCAAATGGTGGATTAAAATCACTCAAGAAAAATTTCTACAATAATAGTCACATAACTCACCAACAGGTGGCACCTGTGGTTACCAATGCTACGAGGGAATCATCAGTGGAAACACAACCCTAGTTCACATGAGCTTTCACATATTCCAATGTGGAAGGTGGCAATTCATTCAGTTCATCTAACGGTGGATACCACCCTCAAGAAACCCTAGCTGTATCTATTCACTAGGTATCCAACCCATTTGCTCCTCTTTCTTAGTGTGAGGGATAATCTATCCGACAGTCATGGAAATTGTTAAAAGGGGTTGAAAGTTGGAAAGGGATTTTCCCAGACCATGGCAATGCCTACTCCTCCTCTACTATTAGGTAAGGAAATCTTAACTTCTGGTGTGAAATTATATATGGTTCCTACATTCTCTAGTAATGCATTTACTATTTTGTTTCGACTCTTACTAATTTTTCTAATGCTTCGTTCAATTATCAAGTTTGTCTCGCTTCATACCAGTTCTGTAATTTGCTAATGATTTTATTTTCTATATTTCCCTAGCTTCCAGGGTTTATATTTTTCTTTTCATGTCTTTGTGCGTCATGGTTGAGTAGAAGGTTCAGAGCGTATACCTTTCCAATCACCTGGAAGAGAAACATTTCTAGAATAATTGACCCCTTTTTTTTCACCGACAAGCAACTTCTTTTGTCTTGTTTAGGTGTCATAGGTACCCTTATAGCAACAGTTTGGACTTACGCCACCTTCCACTCATTTATAAACCTTATTATATAATTTTTTGCTCACCTCTATTTTATTCTCTTTCTTTCCTTTTTGATGGATTCATTTTCATTTCTTGAGGGACCTCTTCACTTATGGTTACCTCATCAATTCACAATCTCATGGCCATATCTTCCTTCGATATATGGGTATGAGTATGTAGATTTCTTTTTTTGCAAGTTCATCTTATTTCTTCCCCTACTCTTGTACATTTTTATTTACTTCGATCTAGTTATTGATTTTCTAGTAGCTCTCTCTCAAAGTAATTTTGAAAAATATGGCAAGATTCCTTTTATGACCGACTGTTCACTAATAAGGTAAATTCAAAATTGTGCACCTATTGTATATGTTACTCCACATTTTAGTTATATGTAATTTTCCTTATCTTATGTTCTCCTTTCAGTGCGTTACAAGTATGATCGCATATCATTTCCCTATATCCATGCTACCTGGAGCAACATCAATACAATCGTTAACTCCAACCATGCTAGCATAGGTCAGTTAAAAAAATGATTCTTTTCTTCTCAGTTGTGAGACACCTTGCTCATGCCACAGACTCGATATTGGGTCTATCTTGAGAAGCTGAGAGTTAACTAAGTGGTCATTTCCAAGCTCTCAAACTATAGTATAGGTTTATCTATTGTTCAAGATCTGTTAAGTGATTTTGGCTCACCTAAGGCTTCATACGCCAAATGTACTCCTCTATTTTAAGTATATCTATTAAACCCTTAGGTTTTGTAATCAATTAAGCTACTTAGTGTAGATTGTATAATTTTAATTCTATACCTCGATTCATTGGGGCTTCATGGTCATCGCTTCTGTGTCTGAATTCTTGCACATTGTTACCCTTCAGAATAGAGATCCATATGGGACTGTATGTTAAATCAATTATGTTCTTGAAATAAACTATAGAGTTTCCCATTTCATTCTTGTGGAATTATGTTACAAGAGTGAAAATGTTGTTGTTAGTTTTGCGCACTGCTTGAATAGTTTAAATGAGTAAAAAATGATATAATTGCTTCCTTTATCTATTGAACTAAACTTAATATGGGACAATTCCTTGAGCAGATGTCATGATCAATGCATTATAAGTAGAAATGTTAATCACCAACTCGCTAGGTAGGTAGTTATGCACATCTAATCTTTACTTATGTTAACTCACCTATTTGTGACAGAGACTTAGATAAAAATCCTTAAATGTTCTGTTTCAGTCCTAAAATTTTAAAATATATAAAATTACATAATACTGTTTGCATTACCAGTAAGGCTTTCTTCACACAAACGCCTTGAGATCCTTTTGTTTTGTCTCTGCATAAGAATACTACCTTATTTAATATACGAGTATGAATAATTTTATTATGTCAACTTAAAGTTGCCATTATAATCATTTCAATTAAGATAGTGGCCTTAACAAACACACGCAGTGCTTAGTACTCATAACAATCCCAATATTCTGCACAAAATTTATACCTTCCAGAAAATTATTTAATATAAATGTTCACAAAGGTAACAATCACAAATAGTTGTTAGCGCTAAGATCTAATCCAATACTCTGCCATAATTTATTCCATTCACAGAAATAACATGCACAAATTTCCTAAGTGGACTTGCTTTAGAATTCGTTCTTCCACAAAATTATTTAATATAAACATTCACAGGAAAATTCTCACACATAGTTATTAGAGCTGAGATCCAATACAATGCTCTACTAAAATTCATTCCATTCACAGAAATAACATACACATGTTTACTAACCAGATTTATTGTAGAAATTGTACTTGGGAAGCACACTATCCACCCAACCGGGAACTGAACCACTAGTGCCCGTTGAGCTGATACTAGTTTCCAATGGAATAAACAAAATGTTCTGATTGCAGATAAGGTATTTTATGCCTTACATACCTAGGAGATCATTCCTTACTAGCATCCCACTTTTTAGGGTCTTCTAACCCATCAGCCTAGGCTTTTCTCTTTTTTTTTTCTTTTTCTTTTTCGAAAAAGATATCTTCTCCTTTTTATTTCAATCCCGTATTTTTCTCCCATGACACTTTATTCACCCTTAGTTGGTGTTTTTTCTACACTGAGTGATTTAATAGGTTTCTCTCCAATCATATTAAATATTATTATCAACCCCTAGGGATTTTAAGTTGTGATTTAAGGGAAGATTGTCTTGATCTTACCCGTCAACATTGGTTTCTAGACCTTATAAATACTCGCTTTAACTCAAGTGTTTCTTTCCCAAGTAATTTCCAGTTTTCCTTTTCATTAATAAAATTCATTTATTACATCATCATACTTTACTATTTATTTTAATTCGATGTTACCTTGGCTTTTTCGCCATCAAAGCTAAAAATAGTTCAATCTAAAAACAAAATTCTATTTACATAGAAACAAAGGGGTATTACATCTTACGGTGTTTATTGTTCATTTTCATACTTCATGAACCACGTTGGATAAGTTTCTTTCATCGTATCCTCCCACTCCCAAGTAGCCTCCTCAGGTGTAAAGTGCGTCCACTACACTTTAACCCTTGCGACGACTTGATTCTAGAGGAATATCTCTTTCTGATCTAAGATGTGGAGTTTATCTAGCAAGAAATATCTATCGAGTTCCACTTGTATCATATTGTAATTAATAATGTGAGAACCATCATGAACATATTTCTTTAATAAGGACATGTGAAAGACATTGTGAACTTTAAAAATGTTGGGAAAAGCCAGTTGATATGCTACTAGATCAATTATGTTCAAGATTTCAAAAGGTCCACAGAACCATGAGGTACCTTTTTTGGTTTTACTCTTAAGTAAACATGGTCTCCAATATTAAATTATTTATGACTTCTTTTCTGTTCCACGTAGCTTTTCTTTCCTAGCATGTACACTTTTGATGTTGTGTCTAATATTTCCTACCACCTACTCCATTTCCTGCAAAGCATCCCATCCTAACATCAATAAATCTTCTCATTGACTCCAACTGAGTGGTGTATGCCATTTTATTCCATATAAAGCTTCAAAAGGACTCATTTTTATTTATGTTTGATAGTTATTATTATATGAAAATTCTGTTAAATGCAGAAAATCCTCCCCCTTAATAGGCTTGTGCATGATGTACACTGACAACATATCCTCTAAGATTTGATTGGTCCTTTTTGTCTATCCATATTTTTGAGGATGGTATGCAATGCTGAAATTTAGTTGAGTTCCCATGCCCCCAAAACAAAAAATTCCAAAACATGGAGGTAAATTCAGCATCTTTGTCTGACACTACCATCTTCGGTATTCCATGTAGTCAGAAGATTTCCTTCATGAATATATTAACAATATGTGTGGTTCCAAAAGTAGACTCCACCAGTGTAAAATGTGTTTCTTTAGTCAAAGTTTCCATTACCACCATGATGGATTCATTTTTTTGTCTTCTCCTTGAGAGCCCAAATTGGGAAAAGGGATACATGGAGTTATTTTCTATGTCTTAGTTGGGAACCCTTTTCTACATCCTCTTGCATCAATTTATATGTTCTTATATCCATTTTAAAATACTAATTATAGTCTATTTTCATCTTATTAGCATTGTATTTGTGTCGTGGCATTGTCTCGTTAGCATCCAATCAACATAATCCCTTTCAATCTCCCAATGACATTTAACTCACATCTTGTTACTATTGAACTAGCATCTCATTATGTCGTTATAGACCCATTAGTGTCAAACTAATGTGTCTTATCTTCTCGCTATCTTCCACTTAGAGTGGACCCAAGTAAGTTAGGTCAACATGGAGATGTGGGTAGAACATATCAGGTAGGTTTGTGGGTTGGACAGGTTATATGGGATAGATAGTTAGTAGATCATATGGGCCAATGTATTAGAAGGTTTGGTAGATTAAAGATGTTCATTAGAAATTAGGTGGTTTAGGTGGGTTAGTGCAATATATGAGCTTGAATGGTTATTTAAGTTGTTTGGGTAGATTAGGTAGGTATGATAGGTCACTAGGTTAGGTCATCTATTCTTTTGGAGTAGGTTATTGATAATTATCATCTCCATATATCCTTTCTATTAGGAGAGTATCATTATTGGTTTGGGGTGATGAATAGCCTTTAGTTTCCCATTCTTGTCACTAGTTGAGATCATATCTTTAATTGGATTTATTATTTCATTTAGTTGATATTCCTTAAGATCTTGCACCTTAGTATTGTGAGGTTGTTTTATTTATCTATAGCTATTTAACTTTAATTTGGTTTAATGAAAGACTGTCCTAAGTTTTCAATCAATATTTTGTATACAAACTCAACTTGTGGGTGGGATTTCCCATTCCCTGATGTAAAACATGTGCCTCTATAGTTGATGTATCTATCTCAACTACAACGACCTCAACTACAACAATCTCTTTGAACTAGACTCAAATCTAATGACATTCTCATCCTTCATCAAAATTGTTTGTGCAATGTCTAAGTAATTAATGGAGCAAGTAATTGGTCTTCATCTTAGGATTTATATTCATTGCATGTAGTATTCGATTTATTACAAATCAAGGCACTTCAAGATATAAAAGTGCAATTAAATCTATTGTTAGGGCTATGAAATCTCTTTTCATATCGATTTTGAAAGATTTACCCTCTTCTGTGGCTTGTCTTCAAGCCCCTCAACATGGGTCTAACACGCTCATCTCAATTATGTTTACCCTCAAATTCTTCATTCAGTTTGGCCCTCTTCTTCATATAATTCATTATTTCCAAAGTGGAGTGTGTATACTTATGGCACATTGAGTAGTACCTTATCAAACCATACAATTCACTTTTATGTGGGTTCCTCATTATTATGTTTCCTCTATTGTTTGCAACAATACAATGTCTTGGTACTTCACATGTCTTGGAAGACCCCTACAACTTGCACCACCTTTAGAGACCATTCCAAAGGAGCATGCAACGTACTTTCGTCTTATTGGAAGTGTTGTGCTTGTTTTACTACCTTTTTTTGTTCAAGATCTTACTAAAAGACTTGGCCAATTTCATTCTCACAACTTATTTTTTTATTCTTTGAATAATTGCATTATCAACTTTATTGAAATCAATGGGGAAGTAAAATCAATTCATATTTTGAGATTACATTTGGTATTTGTTTCATTGGAATAGAGATGTTTTGCATTTAAACCACAATTCACTTTTAGTATTTCAAGATATCCATATTTGAAATCATTCACCAACATTTTGGGCTTCTTTGTAACACTACACTACCTTGAGTAGTTAATTTTCCCAATTCTTATATATTTTCATTACAACCTTTCTTTGGTATCGGTGACTCCAAGGGTTTACGTGCTTTCTTTTGGTAGTTTCACGATGATTGAAAATCTCCCCACAAGATTTTTCTTGGAGTATAGTGTACTTCATTGGCCTTGTCATTTTGAGTGCATTGCTTTGTATGGTATTTTGTCTATTTAGCAAAGTCTTGTATATTGATGCCCTCTTTTTCGTTATCAACCACTACATGGGTGTGTTTATTGCATCTATATATGTGATTATTTTGATAATTATTAAGTGAATGGTGGGGATTTTCCACAAAACAGTTTAAAATATTATTAACAATAATCATAAATACAAAGTTGACATTTATCTTAAGAATAATTATTCTTTATACTTCTAAATAAATTCGTCAATAAAAAGAATTAGCTATATTAAATGAATTATGCTCTTTTTAGGTAAGTTGTATTTATACACTATGATATTAAACCACAATGATATAACAAAACCGATTTAATTAATCTCATGGTTAAGAATTTTATATTTTCCTATGAGTTCTTTAGTAAACTAAAGAAATAATCAACAAAGTTTGAAAGATAACTTTTCACAAAAATTAAAATGGACACAGCATCAACCATGACATGTAGATTTTGACGTGTCAAAATGTCGATGACACATAGTCCTCGACGTTTAAAATAGTCCATGACAGCCATTTTTTGTTGAAATTTCAACCACAGTACATATTTTGTAAATGTCAATTATTTTCTGCCTATAAGAAAATGTCAAATTAAATGATATGAAAATTGAAATAATTATAAAT
>APFE030698614.1:138289-150020 GCA_000404065.3 Pinus taeda | reverse complement strand
ATTATTATAATATAATAATATATACCACTCCCTCACTCTCTCCAAGCTTCGAAGTAACCCCATTGTCATTAATCGTCATCAACTTGTGGTTAGCTCTAAGAATGAACCAAGCATAGGATTAGAAAGGCTTACTCAATAATTGGGTGAATACCTGGATGCTATTGTAATAGGAGAGCTAGAAAGAATGTGAAATATTAAGAGCCATCATTTATTCTCCCTTATATATTGTTCTTGATTCTAAAAATTTCTAAATAAGCACAACTGATTTTACTTCTTGCTATTACCATGTTGCATTCAAGTGTATAAAATATTAACAAAAATTATATATTGTATTTTCAATATATTAAAACATTTTACATCAAAACTAATATAGAAAATTGGCAAGCTCTCTTACCCCATATCTACAAAATAAGACTACCAAGACTACCTTTTAAGGGCCATAGGATTACAAAATGAGATTCAAAATATTATAATATTTCCATCTATTTAAGAAATCATAATTCGTTTTGACCAAGGGCTTAAATGAAATAGACCTATCATGACTTACTAATTAATGGTGAGTCAAAAGATTGTCCTAACGTTTTATACATAGACCTATTGATCTTACATGTTCACACTCATTACCATTTCGCTATTTCTTTGCATATAAATATGCATTTTTATGCGAAGAATGTCTATGTTTATCATAGTGCATGAAGAAATACCAAAATCATTGGCTAAAAACCATGATCTTGAGCTTTTATCATAATTGAAAATTGGTTATTTGATATTTTCCCCGAATCTTGAAATCTTGAGAAGTTGATCCAATTTCCGTATAAAATTGAAACAAATGCCTAATGTATGTGTATGTGTTGACATTCAAATTCACTTTTTCACCATATGATATATATTTTCCAATTGGAAAAAAAAGTTATCTTCCCATTGGAACTCTAAATTTCTTCAATCTTCACCAAATCCGCACAACGTATTAACCTTACATGTGGAAATTCTTATTATGTCCCTTCATTATTCACTGAGTGGGATTAAGATAAAGTATATTCAATGGGGATTAATATAATTCCCCTTTCTTAGACCTAATTTAATCTTGAGGGAGGATGCAAATGTATAATATTGGATTTGCTCTTTATTAACATTAATGATAATTATTAATATTGAGGGAGGATTGATGGGACTAGCCCAACACTTTATACACTCGTCATAAAGGAAATGATTGATAATGTTTATTTGGTTGATTTAATCACATGGTAATGGCAACAAAGCAATTCAGATATTTTAGATTTCGATTGATGTGCATTTAACTGTGTAATAATGTAAGGTGCTTGCCTGAATGTTCGCATTTCCCACTCAACACTTTGCTTGTTCCCTTCACTCGTTGGTATTCTGAGTCATTTGTTTTTGTCTGTCGAGGGTTTCCTCCTCAGAGTTCTACAAGGTTCCGTGGGGAGATATGTTGCAAGTCTTGGTTATGCTTCTGGTGGCTCATTGCTATGACTGTATTGGTCCTTATTCCTTGGTTCGTAGCTAGTTGTGATCCATCCTGTAGTTGCCTGGGTAAGACCTCTGTTGTGTTTGGTTTCTTTCTGCTATGGGCTTTCAGGCTGATGTATGTTAACTCATGCACTGATATTTCTCGTCCGGTTTGGCAACTTAACATCCGCTTGATGGCTTTCTTCCATCTTTGATGCACACAAGTAATATATCCTTCTCTGTTTTCAACTTATGAGCTTCCTCCTGCGGTTCTTGACCTGGATTGCTCCTTGTTCTCCTCAGTCTGTCAGCGCTGTCACTGGAACGCTGGTCTCTGGCCTCACTACGAACCCTCGGGTATTTTTTGGCATTCTTAACAGTTTAGTTCTTCTTTCCAGCTCTATAATTCCACTTCTATCGCAAAATATCACCAACACCTGTGTATTCGCAGCTGTGTAGGTGTTAGGGTTTGGTGTTGGAGGGTTTGGTGTCACACGCCTCGGTTTTGTCTCGTAGGATCTGCCTCTTCTAACTTCTATTAGTTCTTCGTCTTGGTCTTTTTAACTTTGTTCTTTGAGTGGGGAGGGTTTGTCAAATGCTCACTATGAGCGATACTCTGTTTCGTTGGAACTCTGGTTTCCACCATATATTGACTGAAATTCCTTGTTTGTAATTGCGGCTCCTTCCTAAACCCTCACCTAGAGTTTACTATTCAGGGTTTGTGTGTCTATGCCATGTATAAATACTATGTTTGAAATCCTCGCCTAGGGCTTACAACTCAGGGTTTGAGTGCACATGGTTTCGGTGTTAAAGTTATGTTGTGTAATTTAAATATGGTGGACTTCGCAATACTTGGCAAGAAATTATTTTTGGAAAATGTAATGATAATGGATTTTGAATTACCTGGTTTACATGTGCTGTCTGTTTTCTTGGAATTTCATGGCCGGAACTGTTGTATTGTGCCTTCAGTTTGCTTGAAGTTTAATGTATAATTTTTTTATACGAACCCTATAAATTTGCTTGCAATGTTATTTGGCTGTCACTTGAAACGTAATGTGGAAAGTGTCAATCGGCCTATAGGTGTTTTTCCTGTGTGAAGTTCTGGTTTACTTCTGTTTTCTACTTCAACGAATTGCAAACCCTTGTATCATGTGTGCTCTTTAGTCTTGTTGTATTCACTGGTTATTTCTCTCCGAAAATGTAACAAAGTATTTGTTTACCAGAATCTGTATATAGCTAGTTATGTATTCAAATAATCATCAAACACAAAACATAAGTTACAACAAGCATACAAATGGACAGAACTTTGATTTTTCTATTGTTACTTTTATTGAGTGCGAGAGGTATTTAACTAAACCCCTTACATGGTTTGTCCTGTTACATTTATAGGTTCCATGTTCCAGTTAATGAAACTGTACAGTTGCTTTTCAGTTACGGACTCTTACAGTTACTTGTTATTAGTCATTCGTTTATCTTATGACAAGATTTTCTCTTCAAATACATTTTCCTTTTTCCCTTTAAAATAAAAGGATAATCATAGTTTGTGAACAACATATCAACATATGACTATAACTGTTCAACTACCCTTAACTAACATAAAATAAAATAATAATAATAAAAGTCCTACCTACTTTCCTTTCAACCAACAAAAAGACTAATAAAAGTAAATTCAACTTTTCTTTGACCTGGCAGAGACTTCACCCGATCATGGTGAGCTGGATGCTCCTGGATCAGGCTCCTGGGGCAAAAAGAAATCATGGCTCTAGTCCATGAGCTTCTCGACTAAAGAACATGTATGTTCAATCTACCTGGCGTGAAGCCACGAACTATCCTCAATAGGATGGTTCTTCCGCTTGACAAGGTATTGCAGATATTCCTTCCGTCGAGTTCATTTAGCCACCTAAGTGTCGAGAATTCTCTCAATCTCAGGAGGTTGAACGTAAGGCATCTGTCTCTTCCAAGTTTCTCCTCCATCCTAGGTGTTTCGTGTGGGTCACGTGATTCCATATTCCTCCTTCTCTTCTGGGTCAGTCGTGTAGGGAAACAGGTCTGCTACATTAAAGATAGGCGAAATGCCTATTCCGGGTGGCAACTGGATCTCATAGGCATTTGCTAAAAATTTCTGAACGACTTTGCAGGGTCCTATCTTCTTGTACTTCAATTTATTGTACGTACCTTTAGGGAAGCGTTCCTTGCACAAATGCACAAGGACTTCGTCTCCTACATTAAACTGTACTTCCCTTCTCTTCAAATCTGCTTGCTGTTTACAATTTAGACTATTCTCCTATAATTTGAATTTCACTTGTTTGTGTAAATCCCTCATCGCCTTAGTGAAATCTTCTCCATCTGCGGTTCACCTTTCTTGCAATCCAAGATCCCGCAGTTCATGCACTCCATGAGGATGCATGTTGTACATGATTTGAAAAGGACTGAAGCCTGTGCTGTGGTTGGGCGAATTGTTATAAGAGAATTCTGCCTATGCCAACACTTGATCCCACATCTGCGAATTCTCTCCAACCAGACGTCATAGCAGATTCCCTAAACTCCCGTTTACAACTTCTATTTGTCCGTTCATTTGCGGATGATAAGCAGAATTGTAACTCAGTTGTGTATCCATTTTCTTCCATAGGGTACGCCAAAAGTGTCTTGTAAACTTCACATCCCTTTTTGACAAAATGGACTTAGGCAACCCAAGTAACCTGACAATCTCTGTGAAAAACAAGTGGGCCACGTGGGTGGCATCACTGGTTTTCCTGCAAGGGATGAAATGCGCCATTTTCGAGAATTTGTCCACTACTACCATCACTGAGTCATAACCTCTCTATGACTTAGGTTGACCTAGGATGAAATCCAAGCTGACTGAATCCGATGGTCTTCCTGGAACAGGTAACGGTGTGTATAGTCCCGTGTTTTGACTATGATCCTTCGCCAACTGGCACACTTTACATCTGGCCACAAATCGCAGCACATCCCTCCTCATCTTTGGCCAAAAGTAGAAATGTCTGAGCTGCTCGAGTGTCTTGTCCACGCTAAAATGTCCAGCCAAACCTCCACTGTGCTTCTCTCGAATAATATTCTCCCTCATCGAGTGGTCAGGTATCCACAAATGTCCTCCCTTAAACATGAGTTTCTCTTGTATGTTGTAGTCTAACCATGGAATGTTATCTCTCACTAAGGGATTTTGACACGCCTCGCAGGCCTCCTTAAAATCTGTATCAGTCTAGTATAAGTCTTTTAAGTGCTCAAAACCCAACACTTGCATAGTACTTTCTTGTAGAAGTAAAGCTCTCCTACTAAGTGCATCTGCCACCTTGTTGGCTCGTCTGCTAATGTGCTTCAATACGAAGTTGAAACTCTGCAAATACTCAACCCATTTAGCATGTTTGTGGTTCAACTTGTGCTGTTGCATTACATACTGTAGTGCAGAATTATCTGGGAAAAACACAAATTCGTTTCCCAACAGATAATGCCTGCAGTGTTTTAATGCATGTATAGATTCATAGAACTCCTTACCATAAGATGAATATTTCTATTGACTTTCACTCACCTTTTTGCTGAAAAATGCTACAGGCTTATCCTCCTGGCTAAGCACAGCTCTAATTGTTGTCCTGCTAGCATCACAGCGAACTTGAAATAAATTCTTGAAATATGGCAAGATCGGCCTCTCAGTAACCTTCTTCTTTAACAACTGGAAACTCCTCTCCGTTGCATCTGTCCATTGAAAAGGTTGACTGGCCTTTTTAATGGTGTCTAACATTGGTGCACAAATTTCGCTAAAATTCCTTATGAATTTCCTGTAAAAACTCGCTAGCCCATGAAAGCTATGTACCTCGAATAACTTTTTCGGAGATGGCTAATTAACAGTTGCAGCCACCTTCTTAAGATGTTCATTTTCTGCTATTACAAAGCCCAAATATACCAATTCCTTCTGTATAAATGTAGATTTCTTCAAGTTTATTAACAGTTTATTCTGGTGTAGTTTTTCCAGCACCTTACGCACATCTTGAAGGTGTTCTTCCCTTGTCTTGCTGAAAATTAGCATGTCGTCTAGATATACAATCACAAATTTCCCGATGTACTCCTTCAACATCTCATTCATCAACCTTATAAATGTACTGGGTGCATTGCTCAGTCCAAAGGGCATGACTAGCCATTCATACAGCCCCTCATTCATCTTAAAATTTGTCTTCCATTCGTCCCCCTCTCGTATCCGGATCTGATGGTAACTGCTCTTCAAGTTTATCTTAGAGAAATACGTTGCCCCACTTAAACAATCCATCATGTCGTCCATCTGTGGTAGTGGAAACCTCTACAGGATGGTGATCTTGTTAATGGCCCTTGAGTCGGTGCACATTTGCCACTCTCCTCCCTTCTTGGGGGCGAGAACCATTGGGATTGCATAAGGGCTCAAGCTTTCTCTTATCAATCCCTTGTCTAACAACTCTTGCACCTGCTTTCTAATCTCTTCATTATCCTTGGGGCTCATTCGGTATGCCACTTTGTTCGGCAAACTGGCTCCGGGTATGAAGTCAATATGACGACTTATGCTCCTTTTGGGGGGTAATTTGTCTGGCAAGTCATCTACCACTATATATATAAACTCCTACAACATCTCCTGGATTTCCATAAGTAAATCTAATACCTCCATATGCAACAATATTGCCCTTGCTTTCTTTACTACTACATAACCTATCTCACTGTCCTCCACTTGTTTCAGAAACTATTTTCCACTAACCAACAATGCTCTTAGTTCACTTGTCTCTACTGCCCCTTCTTCCTTGATGGGCACAAGTGTATTATTGATTCCATCCTTAACAAATTCAAAATAGTTCGTCAATCCATCGTGTACCACTTTTCTGTTGAACTGCCAAGGCCTGCCTAACAGTATGTGACATACATCAATTGGCATGATGTCACAAACAACTTTGTCCTTACATCTGCCTATTTGAAACTCCACCTCGCACCGTTCATCTACCAGTAACTGATGGCCTTTTTGCAGCCATGAAACTTTGTAAGGGTTTGGATGTTTCAAATGCTTCAACTCCAGCTTTTCTACCATCTCTGTGGACACTAAATTATCAGTACTACCGCTGTCAATAATTAATTTATAGCACTTACCTCGTGACTTACAAACTATTCTAATAAAGCCTTTTGCTGCGTTTGTTCGGTGACCTCCTTGACTGGTTTTAACAACACCTTGTGTAGCACTAAGGCTTCCCCTGTCTCTGGAGCATTTTCTACTTCTTGGGGAGGTACCATTGCCTCTTCAGGTTGTGCTACATATGCTGCTCACTGTCCAACTTGTTCTGCTTTCAGACATCCAAATGATCTTTGTCCCCATTTATGACACCTTTAAGATTGATAATGATCCCCTCTTCCTCGGCCATTTCCTCTGCCCCACTGGGATGACCTACTGCCTCTTGCATTATCACCTCTGTCCGCTAATTTGGAAGCTCTAGAACTGCTACCTTCCTCATTATTACTATCAGTCCGCCCTCTGCCATATGACTAGCCTTTTCCCCTGTCATCTGCTCATCCTCTCTAGGCATTCTTCCTTCTGGTAATTTTCTCTTCAACCTTCATCACACTCTGATACGCTTCCTCAGTGTTTTTCAGAGACAAAATATAGATTTCATCTAAAATATATAACCTTAACCAATTAACATACCTGGTTATTCTTTCTGCAGTATCCTCTGTATATCTGGCTTGCAAATTCACTTGATAGAACTCCTCCATATGTTCCCTTACCGTCAATCCTTTTTATTTCAGATTTTGCACCTGCCTGTGCAGTGAAATCTAATAGTCCTTTAGTAGTAATATGCCCTTTAACTTGGCCACCATCCTTGACCAAGTTTTCATCGGCAGCTTGTTCAATCTTTTACTCTTGTTCTAGACACTATCCCACCATAGGGCTGCGTGTCCCTTTAATTTCGTCGCAGAAAACCTAACTCTGAGGTCTTCGCTGATTTCCTCGCACTCAAAATACTTATCCATCTCACTGATCCAATCCAGTAAAACCTCAATAGACAGACTTCCATCATAGGTTGGGAGTTCTGGCTTGGGTTTACTGCTTGCTACTAGAACATATCTCAACAATCTCACTTCTGGACTCTCACCTTCTGGTCCATCTGCTATTGCTTTAGGTTCCTCCTCCCTCTCATCACCTATCTTCGGGTCTCTTCTTCTCCCTGCCTCCACTGCCCCCAAATGGGCAGCAAGAATTCATATCTTCTCTCTCAATCCTTCCTCTGCCAACCTTCGAGCACCTCTACCATGAGCTCGCCTTCCTCTTTCTATATCTTCAATCAATTTATCCTACTCTGATACCACTTTGATGGGACCAGCCCAACACTTTATACACTTGTCATAAATGGAATGATTTATAATGTTTATTTGGTTGATTTAATCACACGGTAATGGCAACAAATAATTTCGGATATTTTGGATTTCGGTTGATGTGCATTTAATGGTGTAATAATGTAAGGTACTTTCCTGGATGTTTGCACTTCCCGCTCAACTCTTTGCTTGTTCCCTTCACTCGTTGGTATTCTTAGTCATTTTTTTTTCTCTATCGATGGTGTCCTCCTCAGAGTTCTGCAAGGTTCCGTGGGCAACTATGCTGCAAGTTGTAGTTATGCTTCTGGTGGCTCGTTGCTATGACTGTATTGGTCCTTGTTCCTTGGTTCATAGCTGGTTGTGATTCGTCTTGTAGTTTCCTAGGTAAGACCTCTATTGTGTTCGGTTTCTTTCTAATGTGGGCTTTCAGGCCGTCGTATGTTAACTCATGCACTGATATTTCTCGTACAGTTTGGCAACTTAACATCTATTTACTTTCAGGTTCAGCTCGATGGCTTTCTTCCGTCTCTGGCGCACACAGGTAATCTATCCTTCTCCATTTTCAACTTATGAGTTTCCTCCTATAGTTCCTGACCTAGATTAGTCCTTGTTCTCCTCAGTCTGTTGGCGCTGTCACTGGAACACTAGTCTTTGGCCTCACTACGAACCCTTAGGTATTTGTTGGCATTCTTAACTGTTTAGTTCTTCTTTCTAGCTCTATTCTACTTATGTCGCAAAATATCGGTAACACCTGTGTATTCTCATTTGTGCAAGTGTTAGGGTTTGCTATTGGAAGGTTTGGTGTCACACGCCTCAGTTTTGTCTAGAAGGCTCTGCCTCTTCTGACTTCTGTTAGTTCTTTGTCTTGGTCTTTTTAACTCTATTCTTCGAGTGGGGATGGTTTGTCAAATGCTCACTATGAGCGATACTCTGTTTTGTCGGAACTCTAGCTTCCACTGTATATTGACTGAAATTCCCTGTTTCTAATTGCGGCTCCTTCCTAAACCCTCACCTAGGGTTTACTATTCAGGGTTTGTGTGTCTACACCCTGTATAAATACTATGTCTGAAATCCTTGCCTAGGGCTTACAACTTAGGGTTTGAGCACACATGGTTTCGGTGTTAAAGTTATGTTGTGTAATTTAAATATGCTGTACTTTGCAATACTTGGCAAGAAATTCTTCCGGGAAAATGTAATGATAGTGGATTTTGAATTACCTGGTTGTTATCTGGAATAGTGTCCACTTGGAGCTGCTATTCCCACTAAGACTGGTAGCTATCTTAGAAACAAACAAGTTAAAACTACTTTCTTTTCCTTTATGCGAAATAGATAAGAGGGGAACAAAGGACACCAACCTCAGTCTTGCGCTTGGTTCCTTGCCTGTTTCGTCTCCTTTCTGATAGATCTTTGCCACTTCTTCTTCATCTACCCAGCTTCAAAGAGCACCTGTGGAATCAAAGTTGCATAATACTATCAAAGAACAAGGATCTACCACCATGAACAATACAGGACCAGATATGTATTGACCACACAAATGCATAAACAATAAATCATACAAGAATGTGGAGGAAAACTTGAATAGCTTTATTAATATCAAGAATAGAAAAGAGGATTACAACCGGTAGTTTTGACCCAGCATCATCCTCCAGAAAGAAAGTCGTCCTTCACCTCATGTCAAGCTTATATCACCCAACACTATGATGTTACACCAGGAGGCCAACAACACTTCTCTACAAGATACAAGATTCCAGCCTCTAGATCTCTGTGATGAGGGATCGATATATAGATGATTGTAGGGGGGTGAGTCAGCTTCTAGGTTTTTGATTAGTGTCATCTCTCTGATAGTTCTTGATTCCACTTGGAGATTCATGATCTCTTACTCATCCCTGGGCGAATTCAGAAAGGCAAGTGTCAGAGGAGAAATTTTTGGAAGATTCTATGATCCTCCACCTCACAAACTATCTTTTCCATTTGTCCATTCTCACCCATTGCACCCTACAGAAGGGATTTCCAATATGCATCGCACCCTTTACACTAAGTAGGTGATATGCATCGAACCTCTACACTGGGCATTTTGTATGGTCTAGTTTTGACCAGTTTTCTATGGAGAACTTCGAGAGATGATATAATCAGCTGACCTTGTTCCTTTAGGGAGTGAAGCAACACTTTTAGGGACTTAGGATACCATAGTTTATGGAAATTTATGATTGGGTTTACAATACCCAAAAATGTCTATAAAACTGGTTTACATGTGCTGTCTTTTTTCTCGGAATTCCGTGGTCGGAACTCTTGTCTTGCACCTTCAGTTTGCTTGAAGTTTAATGTATAATTTTTTTACATGAACCCTGTAAATTTTCTTGCATTGTTATTTTGCTGTCACTTGAAACGTAATGTGGAAACTGTCACTCGGCCTATAGGTGTTTGGTTTGTGTGAAGTTCTGGTTTACTTCCACTGTCTGCTTCAATGAATTGCAAACCCTTGTATCGTGTCTTCTCTTTAGTCTTGTGGTATTCACTAGTTCTTTCTCTCCAGAAATGTAACAAAGTATTTGTCAACCAGAATTTGTATGTAACTAGTTATGTATTCAAATAATCATCAAATAGAAAACATAAGTTACAGTAAGCATATAGATGGACAGAACTTTGATTTCTCTGCTGCTACTTTTATTGAGTGCGGGAGGTATTGAACTGAACCCCTTACATGGTTTGTCCTATTACATTTATAGGTTCCCTGTTCTAGTTAATGAAATTGTACAGTTGCTTTTCAGTTACAGACTCTTACAGTTACTTGTTATTAGTCATTCGTTTATCTTATGACAAGATTTTCTCTTCAAATACATTTTCCTTTTTCCCTTTAAAATAAAAGTAAAATCATAGTTTGTTAACAACATATCAATATATGACTATAACTATTAAACTACCCTTAACTAACATAAAATAAAATAATAATAAAAGTCCTACCTACTTTCCTATCAACCAACAAAAAGGCTAATAAAAGTAAACTAAACTTTTCTTTGACCTGGCAGAGACTTCACCTGGTCATGATGAGCTGGATGCTCCTGCATCAAGGATGCAAATGTATAATATTGAATTTGGTCTTTATTAGCAATAATGATAAGTATAATGTATACATGATATGTGACAAAAATTACGTATAGTACTATTGTATTTCCATATATATTGGAGACACCTTAGTGGAAAGTCTTTCCTAAGTAGAATGTCTAAAAAAATTGACATTTTGAACTTTGAAAGAAAAGGTCATCATCAAGAGAGACAAAATATTTCAAACAATAAATATGTTTCTCAGTGCGAAAAGCATGTACAAGAAACATTGGCTATGATTCTTCTTCAATTTTCATTAAAGGGACAAGGTATAACGAGAGGTGGCAACATTAAAATTAATTTTAACTTAGATGATTGGTTTTGAGGTGTCCATGAATTTTAGCACACACTATATTTAAAGTTATATTTGTGATATTCATTTTCCATCGTCACTCTTATGTGTACTGTTACACAGTAATTTGTCACCATTTGTCACCGTCCCTATTACCCCTCTCATGCACCTTGGAGGACTCATTCTGAGACTTGTGAGAAGTGACAAGACTTGAAACCACTTGCATTATTCACTTCTGAACATGAGCTTCATATGCCCTGAAGACATCTCCTGCTCTTTGCCCTTAAAAACAACCCTTTTTACATTAGTGCTAGCC
This sequence comes from Pinus taeda, assembly GCA_000404065.3. Lineage (NCBI taxonomy): Eukaryota > Viridiplantae > Streptophyta > Pinopsida > Pinales > Pinaceae > Pinus > Pinus taeda. The sequence continues at coordinate 138,507 of APFE030698614.1, read as the reverse complement.
CACTGTGTTCTGCGCATGCCAATGGGGAAAATCCCATAAAAGGGGCGCGCCATTAGCGCTCTGTTCTAGAGTCACAATCACGCCAACCTTTTTGGGCAAAGTTTTTAACCAATCAATCTCCGAAAGTTCTATCCAACTCATTCACCAATTGCATCCAAGTTAAGTGAAGATGGTTTGGCTTCGAATCTCCTTGAATGGGAAGTAGTTTGCCACCATTC
>APFE030698614.1:3990-130400 GCA_000404065.3 Pinus taeda | reverse complement strand
GGTGGTCGGTGATCAGCAAGAATTTCCTACCCACAAGATAATGCCGCCACATTTTTAAGGCATGTATGACGGCAGCCAACTCCAAATCATAAGCAGAGTATTTATGTTCATGCTCCTTTAATTTTCGAGACTCGTATGCAATCACTTTGACTTATCGAATTAAAACTCCTCCTACTCCCTCTTTGCTTGCGTCCGTACATAGCACATAATCCTTATCAGGATCAGCTATACTCAAAATAGGTGTTGTGGTGAGTAGGTGTTTCAATTGCTCAAAGCTTTTCTGGCAGCTTGGGGTCCAATGAAATGCCTTTCACTTTTTCTGTAATGAAGTAATGGGAAAAGCTACTTTAGAAAAGCCTTCCACGAACCTCCTATAATATCCAGCCAATCCCATGAAGGATCAAACATCTGCCACATCTTTTGGTACAGACCACTCCATTATGGCCTTTATCTTTTTCGGGTCTACTACAATCCCATCCTTTGTAATTACATGACCCAAATATTGGATTTCTTCTTTAAAGAAATCACACTTACTAAACTTAGCGTATAGATGATGTTCTCGAAGGGTCTGCAATACCATTCTGAGATGTTCATGATGTTCTTCTATGGTGAGGGAATATATTAATATATCATCAATAAATATCAGTACAAATCTGTCCAGATAAGGATGGAAAATGTTGTTCATTAAACACATGAAAGTTGCAAGGGCGTTGGTTAGCCTGAACGGCAAGACCACAAATTCGTAATGACCATACCTTGTTCTAAAAGTTGTTTTAGCGATATCTTCTTCTTTAATTCGGATCTGATGGTAGCCTGATTGCAGATCAATTTTAGGGAACACCGTCGCACCTTTCACTTGATCAAACAGTTCATCGATCTGAGGTAAAGGATATTTATTCTTGATGGTCAGCTTATTCAACTGTCGGTAATCAATGCACATCCGGAGGGTTCCGTCCTTTTTCTTGACAAATAGTACTGGGGCTCCCCATGGAGACACGCTAGGACAAATATAATTTTTATCTAGTAACTCCTGCAACTGCATTTTTAATTCTATCAGTTTGGGTACACTGATTCTATAGGGTGCCCGTGACATTGGTGCTACTCCTGGTACAAACTCAATGGGAAAGTCTATGTTTCTTTTCGGTGGTAATCCAGGAATTTCTTTTGGGAATACATCTCTGAATTCTTGTATTACAGGAATATTGTCCAGAGTAGCTTTTTTATCCTTAGAATCCGCTTAACCCACCTGGATGGCATAGACCTGGCACCCTTTCCTTATACATTTTACTAGTTGGGTTGCGGTTATTGGTCGAACCTGCACAGGTCGTTTAATTCCTTGCATTTCTTTCCTGGTTCCATGGTGATCTCTAAATTAAATAATCTTGGTCTTACAATCAACTAATGACCAGTGCTTTTCCAACCAGTCCATACCAATTAGAATGTCATAGGATCCAAGGGGAAGCACGTTAAAGTCAGCCATTACTGGTTGTCCTGCTATAGTGAAGGAGCAATCATTAACTTTGGCTATCACTCACCTTTTGGCTCCTGTAGCTAATTGTACCAGCCATGGGTTTTTAAATTTAACAGATTGTAAATTACAGCGTTCCACCACTTTTGGGCTTACATAACTTAGTGTAGCCCCGGGGTCAATTAAAACAGCTATAGTAAGGTCTGAGATCTTACCTTCGAATTTGACCATGGTTGGCTGGTATTCTGCCTGTCGGTCTTCCAAAGCCGCATTAATCCTGGGTACACTGCGTCCAACTTCGTCGGCTGTTGAGGCTTCGTGAATTTGGGATAACTGTTCAGTCCCCTTTCACCGTGGATAATTTTTAATGTAACGGGGTCCCCCACAACCCCAGCATTGCACTGGGGGTCTTGCTGCCCCTTCACTATCCAACCTTGCATGTTGTTCACTAACTTTGGACTCATTTGTAGGCCTAAATTTGGATGTAGTTCTTGCTGTAATTCTACTGTTTAGTCATTTTCCATTCCCCTTACTTCCACTCTTGCGATTCCATTTATTGTTTTCGATTGATTTAAAGCTCTTTTTCTCATTCCATTTTCTTCCAGCAGCTTCCCCTTTTTGTTTACTTTGTTGAGAACAGATTCTGGCCTTACGGATTACCTCATCGATTGATTTTGGAATGTCAAATTCAATCATCTCTCGCATATATGGTGGTAAGTTGCTAACAAATCGCTGCACCTTTGCTTTTTCCTCCCTTATATATGGCACATAACGGAGTAAGGAAGTAAAACGGGTGATGAATTCATCCATAGTCTGCTGCCCCAATCGCAAATCATGGAACTCTCTTGCCTTTTCATCGTAGAAGCATTCAATTAAATACCTCTTCTTAAAATATCTTTGAAATTTATCCCAAGTAATGGTCTGCTCAGTAACTCCTTTTACAATCTTCACTTCCTCCTAGCATAAGGTGGCCTTTCCCTGTAGTTGAAAAATAGCCAATCGTGCTTTAAGATTGTGGTCATATTCATAGAGCTGAAAATTATTGTTCATGTTGATTAACCATGCTTCAGCTACTTCTTCTTGTTCTCCATTGTGGTGGTTCAATTTTGCGGAATTCCCCTTGCAGTTCCACCCTTTGTCTCTTCGAGGTTTGTTGTTAAAATGCATTATCGGAACGTTCCTCCTGCTCCTCCGATATTTCAGGGGGTATATGGTGGTTCTGTTCTTCGGACATTCTCTGTTGTTCCATGCTAGGATTAACTGGTGGTTGATTCTGTCTGTCGGACAAACTTTTCAGAACTCTTTCCTGTTCCATCGTTAATCGGGTATTATCTTCCCGTAGTCTAGCCATCTTGTTCTTAAGCTCCTGTACTATTTCCAGAATTTCTTGATTTGTAACTCTGGCCTCTTCCCCAAGTTGTACCCACAGTTCTGGATTATTTTCGGGGCCAGGTGCTCCCTATCCCATCACAGGTCGTAGAGTTGTATTATCTGCTCTCCTCATGCTACAGTCTCCGAAACTCCTGATTCTGTACTTCATCATAAAAAAAAATTAAAGGGTAATGATGAGGAAGACCTTACCATACTACTAAATGTTTATATATTTTATACAACGTCTCTACATGTCATTTCTATCTTACCCAGAGGCCTCAGTTCTGTAACTAGGCTCTAATACCACATGTCACAACCCAATAATCCAAGTACATAATTATAACACCGGTAAATAAAAAAAAAATTCTTTTGTTATTGATTTCACACATAGTGAATGGGTACATTTGTTGAACCATCGCTCATAGCGAAATTTACTATATATGGTATTACCTTACCAACCATGGACCATGGAGGAATTAATATGTACATTACTATTTAACACTCACCACCCTCGGCGTATGGTTCAATGGTATCCAGCACCTCTACGTAGCCAACGTACTCCTAACGCATACTGACTTTTAATGCTAATTAACTGAGAAGAGGACAGCTAGACCTGCCTCGAAGCATTTCACCTCCGATCCGGATATCGATCTCGGAAGTTGGTAGAAGAATTTAATGCTGCAGACAAGGTCTCGATCTCCTCGGGATTTACTGATTTGATTAACGGTGGTGATTCAAACCCTCGATCGAATGGTGATGGTTCACTTGCCAGCTATACGGGTAGCTTTTAGGGTTTATGAAGTTTATATGATATCGAGAGGGTTGTCTTTCGAGGTTCTGCTCTCCTGTAAATGAATATGGCTATCCGCCTTCAGACGTCCACCACAGGTTTCAATGTTAAGGTTTTGGGTATGCCTTTTATGCCTAAAGGTGATTTAGATTCTCGGCGTTCCGCCCTGAGCTCGACTCATTTACTCAGGTAATCCCATTTCCGTTTCAATATAGTGATAAAATAATTTACATGGTTCTGTTAATTTCGCTTTCGAAATTGTTTCCTCATCCATATTGGTTGTTTTGTCAGGGTTTGATGATCTACGCCGCGGCCGGAGGTTACAGTACCATCAATACTGAGGAGCTATCTCACAGGTAAGCACTGTGACCTCTAGCGTAGGATTTAAATGAATAAGGCGATGTCGGAAATGAACGTTAATTTCTTTATCCTTACTATGAGGTGGTTTTACTATTTCTGTTGGAAAGCATGAATCATTATGGTTCTGCTTAGCTGAGGCCGCCATCCATAGCTTGATGCCAGGATTCTGCCCTTATAGGTCCTCAAGGCTACTGCGATACATTCGCGCCTTGAACAGGACTCCTAATTTTCTATTGCTATACGCTAATTGTACTTATCTTGATGTTTAAACTCCTGGTCAATAGATTTCTCTCTGATACTGTAAACAAGATCTATTTTGGTGAACTGCTGCATTTTATGACTCCGCCCGATTGCGCCTTTTGAAACATTTAATATATGTATGAGCATTTATCTCTTTGCTGGTTAATACATTATATAGCTTTGTTCCGAGCGAATATGTGATTTCTGGGTTCCTCCTTTTATGTATAATCTCTGAGTTTTTTTTAGTTATCTTCACGACTCTGTTAAGTCCCGGCAAGGGTTGTTTAATCCACTATTTATTGCATGATTTTTGCTCTGGAAGTCGGTGTATTTGAATTTCCATTACAATACTTAGAAGTTAATCTATTAATAATTGCATGGTTATTCACTATAACTGGAATGTATATTGTTATTCGTTATGTTGTTACTTATGCATATACTGTCCGGTTGCTACCCTTAATGTGCTCGGCGCCCGGGAACAGTGGCTACATTTTTATCGTTATTGTTCTTATGTTTTGGTCTTGACAGATTGATTCACTTATTAAACATGGGTATTGCAGCTTCTATGGTTTCGCTACAGAATATATATATAGTCCACTTGTTGTGAATTTCCCTTTTACAGACAGTTTCAACTCTAACTTTTACATGGTTTCCATATATTGTTTGTCCGAGACCTTTTCGAAGTTTTTTCCTAAATGTCTGCAAACCTCATACCTTCTATTGTTTTTACGTTCGAGTAAAGCTTGTCCCTTTTACGAGGGTTATAAATAAACTTATTGGTTGCTATGGATTATTTAACACTGTGTGTGGATACTCTGTCTTTCACTTTCGCAGAGAAGAGAGTATTACTTGTTCAACGTGTAATACCTTAGTTGGTTCGATTACTGTGTGGAGAATCATTCACACACACACACACAGGTCCCACCAACTCTTCTCATTATTTGGTATTGTGCTGCTCAGTTGTCTGTTATCATTTTCTTTATTTATTTATTTCGTTACTGTTATGAATTTAATGGCTCCTTTCCACTTCCTTAACATGTATTCCCTTTCAATATTTGGTGTGAATTTATGAAGGGTTTTTTTTTTTTCCAGAATTTGAACAAATGCTGAAACCAACATAATCCATATAGTTCTCCACTCAGGTTTCATTTAATGATTAAGTCTGTGGCATCTAATTTATTTTCTTCATTCTGGGTAGCATATACTTGTTCCCTTTCTGACATGTTGGAAATATTTGTCAAGATACCCTATATCTTAACTTACAACCTAGATAATATTTCAAAGAACATGGAAGTGCCTTAGAATATGAAACTGTAGCTGTACTTACATGTACTGCCACGCTTATAGTCTTCTGTGCTTCTCTAGAATGGAGAAAAATGATCTGTTGCTTGTTCTCCTCCCAACCACGAGATTAGTCAACTAGACTGAATCTCCCCCCAAGCTCATTTGCCAGGCCACTGCCTTCAGCAAATATAATGCACCACCTGTGCCTGTGTTATCTGGTCCTTACCAGACTTAGCACTTTCTTTTCTCCCTCAGTGCCTTCCTTTTCCCCCATATTTTCCTTAACAACCCAGGTCTTTTCCTTTTTCCCTTTTTCTATGGAAAGATGAAAAGCAGTTAGGGTTTTCCCCTTACTTGATAGCAACTGTTTCTTTTTAATCTGGCAAGAAAAGAGAATGACTTCCTCATAGAAAGTTACTTTGTGTAATTACTCAATTCATACTCAACTTTTGAATTAATAATATTCAAATCATTTTCAGGAAAAACAATAATCTTTGTTCCATATTTTACCTACAATGGTAAAAACAGAAGATTTATTCACATAAATTATCCGGTCATTACATAACAGATCAAGAATTCCCTTTTAAGGCATCCCATGCATCCTTGTTTATGAAATTTGGTGCAAAAGAAACACCGGTATGTTCAAATTAACCACAGGGTTCATTACATAGGTATGCATCCAGTTCAAAATTCATCAAGTAAAAGAAGGGTTGATTACATAGCTACTCATCGATTTCAAAGTTGATCCAAAGTAAAAGAAGGGAAGAAATACGTTAATGGCCCTGCTGGATTTAGGTATTCCTTGGGGGTTGTTTGATGACACCTTGAAGGGTCTCTCACACCTTAGGCAAATAATAAGGCTGAATTCATTGCTTTAAAAAATCTTCTCCCCGTTGTCCTTTGAAACAAGTATGGAAGAACTCAAAATCGATAATTGATTTGTTCAAAGACAACAAGGTTATTATTGAAAAGTTCTATCTGCAGCCTCTCCTTCAAGCCATCAAGGAGGCTTTTCCCTCATGTGAATGGATGTATTCTTTTAAAGGAATGTTGTACCATAGAATTCCTTTTCTGAGTAGTTCCCATTCATAGGCATGTTTATTTTCAGTCTTCTCTTTATCCTTTGTAATGGTGTTTCATTATATGTGACCAATCTTTTTATATGCAGTAATAGATCAATTAAGATGTTGTTTTGATCATATTGGATCATATTGTTTCTTAATAAAAGTGAAAAAAATCTAGGACAACATTTATAGATATTATATATATATATATAATATATATATATATATATATATATATAGATATATATATATAAATGTTGTTTATATCTATATATCTATCTATATATATTAAAACATTGATAATTTCAAATTTGCCATTTTTTTTTCTTTTTCTGATATTTTTGTTTAGAATGACATGGAGATTTCACAAAATTGTAAGTTTGAGCTACTTAATATATGCAATGTGAGTTCTTTGGAGATTATGCATTCAAAGATACTTTTTAAATAGTGGAAAATCACAATGTACCAGCAAAGTGTTTGTTGAAATGTTCGAATGAGATGGTTCCATTGGGTGTGAGAGGATTGTTTCTTATTTTGGTAGAATGGATAAAGTATATGAAGTGTTTGACAAATTTCTCGAGCCAATCAAGGTTACTGAAAGGAAAGCAAAGATTCCATAACAAAATTCCGATCTAGAAACAAAAGGAATTGGTGACTTTGATCTTCAAAATTTCTAAATTTTTGTCAAGTCACTATCTGGAGAATCACTTTGCATGAGCTCAAGGAAGTGAATGTGGTATTTATTTTTTCAACCAACATTCAAAAGCTGACAGAAATCCCTATGGATTTGATGAGGCTCCTTTATGAATGTGGGCAACTTAAGATGGAACATGGTCTCAGAGATTATGGCATTAAGAAGGATGTCACAATTTCTCTCGTTGCATGGCTGAATGGTAGTACAGGGGTGGAGGGGAAACCCTGGCTTCAAATCCCATGTTGTCTAAGGATGCTAGCAAGCGAAGTCCCAGTTCTCAAACACCAAAATATATTTTAGGTCAAGAATTTTTGGCGGAGAAATCTATGAAAATCCAAACACTCGAGGTGAGTGACCTTATTAGCAAGATAAGGGTAGTATAACATAAACGATGAGTGATTATATGTCATTTTAATGGATTTTGGCCCTTCGTATCTACACGGTGAGATCGGGTTCAAATGAACTGGTCCAAATATATAGATTTTCTATTGTGCTCAGAATGATACTTTATTGTTTTCTTTAAAAATCTATAAGACCTGCATAACGTTTTCGACTATGGTCGCTTGTTTTATCGTAGAGTTGGTATTTCAATATATCCATGGTTTTTGGAGTTTAACCCTATCTTCATGAAGTCAATGGCTACTCCATTATGGGTAAGACTTTCAAACTTACCCCTCCAATGGATCCAACTAGAGATGCTACAAGATATTCGGATATTCAGCAGACCACTGCATTAAAATTGATAGTGAAATAACGTCAAAAGGTATCATCAAATTTGTTCGCATATGTGTTGAATTGGATCTCATCAAAGGATTACTGAATAAAATTATCATCAATTGGGAGGGAAAGGGGTATCTTCTACCATTGGATTATGAAAATATTATATTGATTTCATATGAAGAACTTCTCAACAACCCGACACCTTAATAATACATTTCTTTCCTCAAAAGGGGATTTTTGTGCCTAGGAGATGAAGAAAACTAACCATGGATTACAGGATCCAAAGGCAAAAACTAGTACCAAGAATGCTATAGGTCTAAAGAAGAATATATCTCAATAGCAAAAGGCATCTCTTGACAACTCAATTCCTTTGTAACCAGATCAACCCCCTTTTGCAATGTCTCATTCCTCAACTGAGGAGACCAGTATGGTGAAGGATAATGACAATCCCTCAGCTTTAATGATGTCTGCAATAAGTGAGAAAAATCATACCCATGAATCGGATCACTCATGTAGTGAAAAATAAGTAATGAATTCAATTGAGGTGGTGGCGATGGATCTCTCTTAAAAAAAAAGAGAATATAACTCCATCTTCATATGTTCCTAATAACTACTTAGGTTGGATTAATGAATAAAGGAGAAAAGGGAAAATATAAAAACCAATGAAATTTCTTCATAGGTGACACAACAAATATAGAAGATTTGTACTATGATACTCTAGTTTCTTGATGTAATATGATTTTTTTAATTAATAAATATTATTTTTAAAAAAAAAACACATTAGGAATTAAATATTTTTTTTAATTAATTATCAAAATTAATTAAATCATTTTAAAATATTCTCATACACTTATTAAAGTATTGAATACCTTATTCTAAAAGACTAAAAATAGTTAAGAAAGCAAGTTCAGAAAGTAAAAGAACAAGGAAGGAAGCAAACTGAGAAACAATTAGGAATCGAAAAGCTATTATGAAAGATAAAGATCAAAATTGTAAAAATAAATAGGAATTCAATACGCTCCAAATCCTCAAGTGGAGCTTTAATGATTTTCCATGGACAAAAAACCCCTATTATGTTGGATCTTCAATGAAAATTAATATTATTTTTCTAGTTGAAACCCAAGAAGTTGAAAAAGCTAAGGTGCCTAACATTTTGTATTTTTTCTATAAAAAATGACTATTTCTTCTCACATTCATATTCATAATAAAATCCCTCTAAATTAGTACACAAAGACGGGGATTTCCAATAGTAATTTTAAAAAGGTATACATAAAAATCTATTACTTTCCATGTCTTCTACTTTTTATAAGAGAATAAATCCAGGTAACAATTGTCCATACAAAAAATTAGAACAAGATATTTACATCATATCGATTGAAGTTAGTATTGTCTTACTACGATACATTAATATTATAATTGTAACTAATCAAGTTATTTTTATAAGAAATGATTCCAATCCTAATCATGTATAGATAAACTACAACCTTATTTCAACTCACAGATACAATATAAACTCTAAACTCCATATTGAGACTTTATTGGTACTCTAAAATCCATATTGAAACTTTATTGGTATTGAGCTAATCAAGCTTTTTAGCTCTCAAGATCCAATAATTTTTAATGGTATAATGAAATGACCATTTTTTACAAAATTACGTGTATCCATGGAATGGACAGTAGTGTGAGAGATTATGTGATTTCAGATATCCCAGTACAACCAAATATAACATTTTACCTTTTAAGTGGCTATGATATTGTCTTTAATAATAGGCCTTAATATCTAACAATAAACATTTATGTGCATAAAAACTCTATTGATGAAAATTTTGGTAACCAAAGACACTTGATTTTTGAGAAAAATAAAGTTGATATTTTCTTAATGATAATATATAATTAATTAGGATATTGACTATCACTATCATAACTTTATTACAACCTTCTATAATTACATTAAAAGAATTTCTATCATTTTGTTGGAGAAAAAGAAAAATAGGATATCCAACCCTTGGTGTAACAATGAGAAAAAAATAACTCCATGTGAGATGCATCTAACAAGTTCTTAAAATTAGATAAGATAGGACGATATAAAGCTTCAATAAAAGTGCAAAAATTGAAATACATTAATAGATGTAAGAAAATAATATCCACCTAGATCAAAGATCAATTCCATGAGATTTACGAGGAAAATTATGAATTGTAAAACTAAATAAAATAATACAATTACCCTGCAAGAATGGAAATCCAACCTCATTTATTTTTTAATCTCCTATTTTTGTGGAAAACATTCCAAATGTTTATACACACAATAAAGTGTTTCATATATAACTCATAAATTTTGGGATTATGAAACTTGTAAAAGGAAAATCTAAGGATTTCAAAGGTTACAATGTTGAAATATTCAAAGTTGGAGGGCCTATCCTCATCCCTTACATTCACAAGCTCTTCAATTTAGCAGTTAAGTGGGGATTTTGTGAAATTAGGACTTAAATCCTCGTTTTTCCTATATTTAAAATTGAGACTACATTGATCCATCTAATTATAGGATCACTATTATATTTCCATCTTACTATTTTTTACATAATTATTTTGGACAAAAGGATAAGAATATGTATTGGAAGAATGAAAGAAGAGTTGAAAGACAAGTTAGTTTAGGGGATATCATTTGACTAAGGACCATCTTGTTACTTTGAGGATAATTTTATAAAAATCATGTAATAATAAAATTAATCTCCTTTGGTGTTTTGGTTGATTTTGGAAAATCTTTTACCATTAAGCCCATGACTAGCCTTTGGAATAACATATAAGAGCTAAGATTTATCTTGTGCTTCAACAAGATCACATAGTAGAAGATAAGATAGATCAATGAAATGAAAATTAGCCTCTTTAAGTGAAACCTCCTTTACATCACATAAATGAACAATTTTTGGATGATACAAATGAAAGGACCTCATTTCTATATATAGGAATCTCAGGGCTCACGAATATAATTAGAATCTACATAGCAATAATAATGTAAGGGCACAACAATAAAAATAGTGGGCTTCTATGGGGAATAGTAATAACAATAAGGGGGTTACAATAACAATAAAAATAAGGGGGGTATACTAGTATTATAGGGACCTAAAATTCCCCTCTCCTTAAGAACAAATGTCATCCTCAATACTTGAGTTGTTCTAGATGCTTTTGTATAAAATTCACATCCTCCCATGCGGAAAATTTAACAAGTTTTTCCACTTAATGAGATACTCTGAAGTTTATTGATTCCATAAATGTTGGGTTCTTGTTTCTGTGACCACTTCGGGCTCCAATATGATTTTTTCTTCTTCGTGAAGTTCTAATAATACTGTTTGAATTAGGAGTTTGTCGCCGATAACCTCCTTTAAGAATGAAACATGGAAAACAGGGTGTACTCAAGAAGATGCAGACAACCCCAATTTATATGCCATGGTACCAATATTTTTCAACACCTTGTAAGGACCATAGTACTTGGTGATAATTTATTATCCTCCTTAACTTTATTGAAGGACATTTTTTTTGTATGGTTGTAGTTGTAAAAATACCTAGTCATCTACTTCAAAAATTGTTTCACTGTGACGTTGATCTACTTGTTGTCTCATTCCATTTTGCACTAGAATGAGGTTTTCCTTTAAGAGTTGGAGAACTTGTTGTTGATGCTCGATGTGATATTCGACCACTTGAGCCTTAGAATTTTCTCTTGAATATGATGCCATGGACTGTGGATAATATCCATTAAGTGCCATAAATGGGGTAATTGTTTCTATAATATGGAAGGAAGTGTTGTACCACCATTCAACTAGAGGTAACCACTTAACACTTTGGTGCTCAATATAGAAATAAATTAAATTCCATGTCTATTTCACAATGAATAAAAGTTTGTGTACTACAAGAATTGATCAAAACTATTACCTCTTTTTTCTTGATATATCCTTCTATCTTGAGAGTTTGACGAGTGGGAATTCATGCTAATGCATTACAATATATGGTCATATTCATTTATTCTTTCTTTGGGGTTGGTTCCTGTTGTATATCCTATTCTTTTGATGCTCCATGTTCCTTCTCTTCCTCCTCTGCACTATGTATGTAATATAATTTCTTCTTGGCACACTTATGACCCTTTGTATATTTTCTATCACAAATGTAACAAATCCATTTTTCTATTTTCTCCTCTACTTATTTTGGTGTTTACCTTGTAGGTTGTGGGAGGCTAGGAGAAGCAACACTTCTGTCTTTATAGCTGTGAGTGGTAGAATTCCTTGTTGTCATAATTTTTCTTTCAACCTTTCTTTACATATTGAATTCCTTCTCTAATCAATTAGGTTGCCAAATGTGAACATCCTGTTGGATGTTATCCTTTATGTCCCTATGAAAACATCAACCCGATGTTGCTCTGGAATATCATTTACCTTGATATTCAATATTTGGAATTCCTCAATGTGCCAAACAATAGAACCCTTTTGTTTGAGATTTATCAATTGGTTAAAGAAGGTATTTCTCTTTGTATCCTCATCATTTATTACTAATTATTCCATAAAAAATTGTCCAAGTGATAATGGATTTAAGAGAAAACATTCATCGATGCCACACAAAATGATTTTCTTCTAAATATAGGGATGTAATGTGTACCTTTTGTGTATGTTGCACATCATGTAGATCAAATAATTATTCCATCTGTAGTATCCATGTTATTGGATCCTTACTATCAAGCTTTCTCATATCGATCTTTTGAATGTGTTGGGACTTAAATCCAATATTGGAGTCTCTAAAATCATAATTTATATTCCTTTTTTCCTCATCATGATTTTCATGAATTAGCTTGTCACCACTAGGAACCATTTTTTGCAACAACATTTTTAACCCTTGCAATTTGGCATTCATTGCATCCATGTCTACTTTGAAAACTCCCATGTATTCTTTTAAACCATCTTTCAAGCCTTCGATGTTGTCTTTTATTTCTTTCTTATAGACCATCCATCATAGGTTCTAGTTCATTTTTGTTTACTCTTTGTGAGAGATAAATTTGTTGCACTTGGTCTCATAATTTTGATATATCATGTTGCATTTCTTTCTCTTTTTCATCCGTCATAGTAGAGCTTTATGGTTTCTTACTAGGCATGTCCATTTTTTTGTTTCGAGGAATTCTGGAATTAAAAAATGATATCTATGCTTCACTATTCCCTTTGGATCACTTCAAACTATTTTTTCAAACAAACATTATACAAAATTTGAAAGAAAATACACACTTTTTTCTTGTGTTTAGGATCTCCAAATTGAAACTGTTGTATCTCTATAATTTCATATTTCGAAGGTCTAAGATTTTGTCCTATGGTAACCATATTAGTCTAATTTCCAACAACACAAGTTAGATTCAGATTTTATTCTTCAATAAAACAGTATGCCCAATATACCATGATGACCTACTTACAGACTAGTTCAATAGAGATACCTTGTGCAAAATATCGTGTCATTGTTTCAACCTTAGGCGCTAAAAATGATACACAAAAAAATGAATTTTGTTTAGTTCCAATTACTTTTTACAAAATTCAAATCTGATGCTCAGAGAGAAAGTTATGATGATTTTCCCTTGGTCAACTGCTTGAGACAAAATTTTGGAGCATGCGAAAACCCTAATTTATTTGTACCATATCATAGAAAATATAGCAAACCAAGATCTAAAATTTGTACATGAATTGCACCAATATTTTTGCTCCATGTGGTCGAAATTGTAGATTTTGAAGCCTTGTAGAAATAACATAATAGAAAAAATTCCAAGATGACTTGTTTGAAGCAGTGAAACCCTGGAATCCAAAACTCTCATAACGCCAAATGTTATGCAACCAAATCAAAAAGAAGAAGAGAAGATAGATCAATGAATTGAAAATTAACCTCTATATGTAGGAGTCTAATGTGTCTCAATATAATCAAAGCCTACATAAAAATAATAATGTGATGACACAATAATAACAATAGTGGACTTCTATGGGGCACAATAACAACAATATGGGTGTTACATTAACAATAACAATATGTGGGGGTACACTAGTATTATAGAGATCTCACATATCTATGAGTTGAGAGTTTTTGTCATAATGATATAACCATTAGAGGAAATTTCAGCCTAAAAGCGGCATCTTAATCAAACATTGATAATATAATAGGAGAATAATAAAATAAAAGTTATGAATTTTGGAGGGAATAGTAAAAATTGTTTTTTTAATTGTGTTTTCGGCTTATCTCCTTAAAATTTTACTCAAAGTTCAACTATATACACTCATTGAATGAAAAAATAAATTATGTATCCAACAAGCACCTATTATGTATACTTTTGAGAATACCCACATTTATAAAAATTGAAGATACATTAAAAAACATGTCCAACAAATTGTTTTAATGTATATTCAATTTTTATCAATGTGGGTCTTCTCAAAATTATGCATAAAAGATACATGTTGGATGCAAAATATAATTTTACATACAATAAGGGTATATACTTGAAATTTGAGAAAACTTATAAGGAGATAAGTGAGAAATACAATTAAAAAAATAAAAAATTATTTTCCTTCCAAAATATTTACATGTACCTATTTTTAAATTTAAAGTATTTTGATTGGTTTATATTTTACGTACATGAAAATATCATAGATACTTTTAGGCTAAAATTTTCTCTAATTAAACTTGTATTTCCAATTTAGGAACATAGAGGGGTGGTTAGAGGAAATAAATTATAATATATGAGTCAATCATGGTTGTCAATTGTCATGTACACTCTTTAGAATTCACATTGATATGTTAGAATTTTTGTTGGAAGAAGTTGGTTGTGAATTCCCAACTCTTGATAGTATAGTCATCGTCCTCCTTTTTTATGGTGATGATATAGTTCTTATGGAATAAAATGCTTATGACCCCAATAATCATTTAAGAATCCTTGGAGACTTCTACTCTAGTATGGGCATGATTGTGAACAAAAATAAAATAAGGTTATCATAATCAAATACATAAGATATCCTAGATGAACCTTTCATATATGAATATAATAGTTTCTATGAAGTCCTAGCATTCGAATATGATGGAATCAATATTATAATAAGCTCAATTTGAACTATAGTGTTGTAAAAAAGAGAAATAGAGGGTGGAAAGGCTATATATGCTTCTATGATAGTGCTTCATTTGGTATCCATGATTAGCTTTGCATCCATCAACATCCACTTCATTATCTTCAAACAAATCAGTATTTGAAAATTTATTATAGAACCTTACCTTGGAATCTAACTCATAAATCTTTGCAAATGATTGATGGTCATTACAACTCCTCTCACTACCAGATTCTACTTTTCCACACCTTAATCTAACCCTATCAAAATTTTTTGTGATGCTTCTAACAATGTATGAAGATGTCTTATTAACTCAACTAAGGAACAAACTTCACCTATATGGCTTTGGAGTCATACCGTAGTTCCATGCTCTACTTGAGAACTATCATCAACAACTATAGTATCATTGCAACTCATCTAAATCTACCCTTGTACTAATGTGAATGTAACACAAATCATTTAGTCAAGAAAATTCATATTTGAGACTAAATGAAACCCTTGTGGTTCTTTACCCTTCCCGAAACCTCATCCTCTATATCGACATGTGTATAGAGGAAACCACACCACTCCTTCACAGTAGATGTAGTGGATCCATCTATCCAAGATCTTCACCTTGTCCCTCACATCATGTTGCCACTCTTCCATGGAAGACCCTACTCATTTCTATTTTCCTCTTTATGTGATATCTCTTGTGGGGATTCCCAATGATGTTGTGCAATTTGATCGAGGAATTTGATGGTTTTAGTCCCCTACAACATAGGTTTATAAGGTTTTCCACCTCTTCTCAGTTGATATCATTAACCTAGTTGTGCCCAACTATTTTTTTTGTGGAATATATTATGTGGGGTGATGACTCCCCTGCATCCATGGTCTCCATGGCTACCAACTAATTCTATAAGGTGCATCTGACACACCATGGTCTACGCCATATCCTTTAGGGAAACTATACTCTTTGAAATCATTGCATGAAGGCTCACACTTGGGAAACTTCCTTGTGTGTTTTTAGTCCTTATTGTCACGGTGTTCATTTTTGGGGTATTTATTCTTATTCATAAGGTTGAGGCTCATGGTTTGGCTCCATTGGTGTTAACACCTCACTTCATGTTGATGCAAAATTTAATAGTAATAGCCTGAGCACTCCCCAACATACCTAACAAGTTTCTCTCCTCAAATAACCATTTTTTGATCCACATACAACCAATTTGACAACAACTCTGAAATCAGTTGTTGTGATCACAAAATTGAGAGAAGTGGTGGTGTCTAAAGACAACGTTGCTTGCCATCCCACTGGCCACAAGGAAAAATTCACCTCAAGTAATTTTTCCTTTACACTAGCTATATTCCACATGAATACCATGGTAAAACAATGGTTTCTTATAAAACTTTAGCTTGAAAACCACCGATATCTTGACAGAGCAATTTTACCTAAACTACCCTAACAAGTGGTAAGCCTCATTCTTGATGCAAATATTCTAAACCAAGGCATCATTATTTTCATGAGTGGAACTATAATAGAATCCATCGAGACGCAGTATTATCTCAATAACTTTAGTCTTACTACGTGGAATAATTCCATTTTCTCTTTCTTTCCTTTCGGTGTTTCAATCTTTCTACAGATAACAACAAACTCAATAGCTCAATTCCTTCAGGCATGGGCCAATTGGTCAATCTACAATGTCGAACGGAAAATGAATGAAATGGTGAATCATAGGGTTGAAGAATGAAATGAAGGGATAGAGTAATGAAAGAATCAGACTTGTATATTACATTTTCTAAATTGTCCATTAAATTTATCAAGAGGAGAAACACATAAGATTATGGTTTGAGATAAATTCAACCCTGCATCCTAGGAAATGACAAACAATATTTGGTGGAGGTGAAATTTTAAAGGTGAAGTCGTGTGACAATATATAACTTTGTAAAAGACATAGATTGATCCATTTTAATAAATTATTTCGTCTCATACCCATGAGGTGTAGACTACTTGGTTTGAGTGGGGTTTAGTCCCCACCAAGTCTAAGGTTCAAATTTCTTGGGGAGGGGTTGAGGACGGATGTCACTTTTGTGGGAATTAAATTATCCCAAGGGATGTCCAAGCTTGACTGAGATTTGCACAATCCTAGTATAAGCATCCTACGAGTGGGTAGATCACTCTTACACTCAGGTTAGCTCTATATTACACTCATCATAGTTTAAAAAGTTACTTCATCTCTTATAAATTTGAATCTATAAATTCATTAAAATATCTTTAAAATTTAAATTAAAAAATAAATTAATTTACAAAATATTAATCATATAATATATATACTTATATATATATTTTAATAAAAAAATTATTAATTAGTCAAAACATATATATTTCAATTTATAAAATATTTTCTACAGATTATATAATATACACTTTAAATTCATAGAAAAACTTTGTAACATCATATAAATAAATAAATAATGCTTTGTACAATCCAATCCATGTAGGTTGTTCTCTATCCAAGATTTATTTTGGGGCACACCGACGGACTTTATCTACGATTGGATATCTTTTGGGTAGAAGAGAAACATGACAATACGGATCTACGAATTACTATTGTTAAGTGGTTTATGAAAACTA
This sequence comes from Pinus taeda, assembly GCA_000404065.3. Lineage (NCBI taxonomy): Eukaryota > Viridiplantae > Streptophyta > Pinopsida > Pinales > Pinaceae > Pinus > Pinus taeda. The sequence goes on along the minus strand of APFE030698614.1, from coordinate 112,692 downwards.
ATTTTTTTAATTGCGAGCATAAAATTTTAACACGTTAGTAGTGTGTGTTTGATTGATTTGTTTTTTTTTTTTTCCAATTTTAATAACATGTATTCTTCTTTAGTATTACAAGAATCCAACTCTTTATGAACCCATAAACCTAAAAATTATATAGTTTTAAGTTTTTAAAGAAACTTACATTAGTATAGTTGCATTTTAATAAAAAATATAAAAAACGTTAAGAGGAAAGTGTCTTTAGAGGTAAACGTTTTTTTAGAGTTCAAAACTTAAAAAAGACTTGCACATAGAAATATCTTATAGCCTTGATACTTTATATTTATATATATAGAACTATGTATAACGTTTAATTTTTTAAGTTGCATTTTTGAATGCATAAACGGATTGGAAGCTTTAAAAATACCCTGGGATACTTGGATTGTATAGAATATATAGCTTAAAGTTGAGATTCCAATAAATATCTGTTTCATTTTAGAAAAATTAATAGAAAAATATACCTCAAAAGAAAATGCCAAAAATACATGGTAGTGACACTACATGAATTGTTTTAACCATAAGAATTTATTTTGTTCAATTTCTTCATATAACATATACATAGTTTTTCTAAACCATATAGCATTTACATAGTTGACACTAAAATATTTTACTTAACATGCACATTGGACTGTTTTTTGAAGTTTGTATTTACTACATTGAAATATTTACATACATAATTATGGAAGTTTTTGTTGGCCTACCGCTAGGGAAATAATACCATGCACTAAATTTCAATTGATTCAAAATGTCAAAAAATAAGAGATAGTTTGCAGATCTAAGAAACAAGCCATAAAATCTAATTTTTTGGAAACAAGGGCTCTTGTCATCGTGAAGACCAAAGGTAATAAACATAGAAGGAAATAAGAGTAAAGGAGTACATGAACATGCATGCATATTTATCTAAATCTATTTCTTCAATGGGGATGCAATCATTATTATTTCCTTTGAAGTACCTAGAATTAGGAGGAGAGCCCATATACTCATGAGCTTGCAATCCACAACATTGAGAATTATTTCCATTTGATTTAGAGTCAATATAATGTATTATTTTATTTCATTCCTATTTTACAAGCACCTCATTGAAGAAAAACTTCATATGTAATTGACCGAGTCAGTTCTCTCTATATAATCAAGAACCCACTCGGCCACTTTACAAAGGACCTTTGAGTATGTAAGATTGTGTCTTTCATTAGAGAGTTGTCATTCTCATTGAGTGATCTCCGCTTTAAATAATTGAGGGTTCAATAATCTATAGCACATGTGTGAGTTTTCAGCTCGATACTAATCTCTATATCATCCTCTTTCTTGGTAATATGATTATCCCTGCCACACTTTGGCGCACTAATTAGGGACGAATAAAGACATGAAGGCAGAGAGAATTGTGGCAAGAGTATGGAAGTCAAAAAATGTGGTGGGGAAATGTATTGGCCCTAAAATCCAATGGATATCACCATAAACATGATCTACCTCTAAACATATAATAATTGTGTAACAACATTTAGGGAGAATTATGAATTTGAAGTGAGCACAGAAAATAAAAAATCACATCATACCTAAGATCTTCTATACTTACAAGCCCTAGAGGAAGCTCTCTTGGAAGGCTACAACTTTATTTTTGCTTGCACTAATTGAGGGGATGGAAAATCAATTGCTCGAGTTGAATTTTAACCAACTTAATCACAAGAGTCCAAAGAGGGAGGAAGGCAACTGCAATATGGGATAATGAAATAACCAGGATTTGTTATCATCTCCTACCTATTCTTGAAGCCAATCATCCCTTAGAACTCACTAAAAAATTATTGCACTAGGATGAAAATGAGTAGACAGTTCCACACTTCAAAAATACTAGACTAAAGGACAGTGAAGTGTCTTAGAGCTAGAGTCCATTGATAGGAGAACTAAAATTATGTTCCACTTCAAACTAAGTGATGTTATGTGTATCCATCCCCAATGTGTGAAATATCAACTAATCTCCCATTGAATGATGCACATTTAACTCCATATGAGTGAAGCGACTTTGCTGATTGACCGAATCCATGTGAGTTATACTACTCAACTATGAAATCCAACTGAAAATCCACAAAAATGTCCCTTCATATTGGTGTGAAAGTTGATTAATTCCATGTAGAACCTCTGGGTGATGGACTATGGTGGCATCTTGTGAAAACAACATGTCTTAATTAAAACCTTGAAGGGGTGTGTTTCCATGTCCCACTAGTATGTTGGATTGTGGGACAGTGGAACAAACCCCTTCCCCCCCATCCATTTCTTGCATGGTCACCCCATTAAGGGAGTGTTAGTGTTTCTATGATAGGAGTTGACATTCCTATTTGAATGAAGAGTGGAGGATGGAATTATAGGGTGAAAATAGTGAGAGGACATGATTAGAACATCATTTGTTAGCTAGCTTATCAAAAAATTTATTCCATTTTAAATGAATGCTAGAGGGAATGACTATAAGGATGATCGTAATGAGGTAGGTAATCAACTATAATAGAATTTACAGCCACCATATTTGGGATACCTTTGACATATGGTATCCATTGAGGATTTTAGACATTATGGAAATGATGAGTTTCCCTTTCCACAATGAGTTTGGAATATGCTTGCATTATTATAACTTTTAGCTACTCTTCTATATTCAATTAGGTTGTGTTGTTTCTAGCTTTCCCCATTATCTAGAGTAGATATAAAGGGAAAGTCTAAGAGATCCCTAAAGATGACCCTTAAACTTTTTGGTAGTATGTTCCTATCCACACCTCGTCAAAGCTAACCTTCATTAAATTTTGAGGGGAATTCTAAACTGTTAGTATAAATGTGAATATGGTAATGATAGTAGAAGGCATAAGAGCATTCATATATAGTTGCTAGCTCTACGGAATGAGTGATTATGCTCTTGTCGCCTATAAGTACTTGTCTTCCCATATTGGTGCTAATATTGTTTCTTGAATGTTCCATCTAATGAGGAGCTATATATATTCTTAGGGAAGAGAGTGGGTTCTAAATATAAAAAAAATTTGCTATATCTATATTCCCTATAAAAGAAATCCATACAATAATACCCAATTTCTGTTTGGTATGGGGTTTCTTAAAACTTGCTCCCTCCAATTTTTTACAGTTTGAGGAATGCTTGAGTGATTTGGGTCAGAGTGACTTATGTCATTTTCAAGGGATTTTCATAGATAGAAAGTGTGAGGGTATTTTTTTACCGAATTCTCTACATTTTGTAATTTAAGGTAGCATAAATGACACCTTGAGGGGCCCAAAATGTTGTGTTTTCTAATGTTATCCCAAGTGAGTATTTCCCCATATATAAGGAACTAGATAAACAATGAAAACTTTTGGCCATAGCTTTCACTTCTAGATGGTGTTCCATACAGTGGCTCTAGGGTTATCATTCATTTAGCCTCTAGGATATAAGCTTATTTTATTGCGAAAATTACTCTTGAGCTATATCCCCATATGCGTTTGTACACTTGAGTGGAGATTATGATATGCCTCTCTTGTATATTTTATTAGAATGTAGTCCATATGGCCTCCGTGGGTTTGGACTCCCCTATTATGGTGTCATTCATTGCCTTTTCATGGAGGTGGGAAGTTGTTGTTGTTAGTAGTATTTCACTCTATGACAACCTTGTGATTACATTGTGTGGTAGAGTAAAACTAGATCATTTTGGTATTGAATTTTTGGCAATTATTTCCATGGTTCATCCTAGAATAGGGTTGATTCACCATCATAGATATCCCAAAAGTAGTAAATTGATGAATTATATTCATCCCTTTTCTTCCATGTACCATATGAAGGATCTCGATTCTCTGAAGAGTGTAGTATGATATTTCTTAGCATATTTTTGAAGCAAGATGTGCTTCCATAAGTCTTGACCCCCTTGCAACTAGCCCCACGATATAACATTGTGGCCATGATTGTTGGGTCTCACAAGATAAGACCACCTTAGATTTTGTGATTACAAAGCTTGCCCTCAGTGAATAGAGGCCATTTTTCTCCAATTTAAAACTCACCCCCCTACCCCCACCTAGAGGAAGGAGCACAATATGGACATTGAAATATTTTATTTTTAATTATTCATGTATATATTTTATTATTCATACTGTTTAAATGCCACATATTTATTTTATCCTAAGATTTTAATGAATTAGACATTCTCTTCTTATTAGTCTCATTAAAATGTAATTGAATGTTTTACTTCAATTACTTGTTTCTTTGGATATTGAAATATTTCAAAGTTATAAGAATTATACATCTCCCACACTCTCAGAAGTTAAACTATAATATTTTTTTACTTTTAGTTACATTATCTCTCTTTAAATTTTATATAAGATTATCGTACTTCATATACACATCCAAATATTTTATTTATAATTAAGAGCAAGAAAGAAACATTTTTCCCACATCTCCTTTAGAATAGGTTGTAATATTTGCAACTAAATGAGGGAGCAAAGTGACAATGATATTATTGCTATTTTATCATGATTTTAATTAAACCGAATAAAACATGTTGATATAGGCATATTGACAAAAAGGTTACAGGTGAGCCATAAATCTAGGAGAATGAGGAATCTAGGAGAATGAGCATAATGATGGGGATGATCGTGGTGTACAGTGAGTAACATGTACATAAATGCAGGTGTGATAAAATAATGGTTAATGAATCATGTATGGAAAGGAAGAACACCAAATATCAATTAAATATCAAGACAAAGGATGGGAAGGGATAAGATAAATAAAAGACAAATTTAACGAAGAATCCTCTTTAAAGATACCAAAGTAAATAATTTATATTTGTAATGTTTAATGAATAATATCATGAAAATATTGTAAAATACAATTTTTCTAGAATTACAGTCACTTATAGTTATAAAAAGGGATTATTTGTATTCTAAATGTAACATTAGTTAACGATTTAATTAATAGAAATTACCATGGGGGGTTTCCAACATGCTCATGGTGTCCCTTGCTTTGTGAATATAATTGTGATTCATGTTTGTTGTGTTCTTCAGTACATCAAATAGGTATTAGAGAAATGTTTATCATGCTTTAAATTGTTGAAACATAACTGTGGAAGGAAAAGTAAGTGGCAAAGGCCAAGTCATTATTGTATTTTGTTAATAACGGAGGTATATTTCTAGTCATGAGTTGAATCAACAATGATATGTTGCAACGTGAGCGAGAGGTAGACATGGTGGGACATGCATAGGAATGAGATAATCCTACACCCCATTGTGTGAATCAGGGGCACACAAGCCGCTGAGACACTTGTGGCCATAACTTTTAAATCAACTAGCCGCTACACTCGACAAAGTATCATGGACTAGTGTGAGGAAGTCAGAAGAGAGTATCAAAGAATGAAAATAATAAAGGAAGCCACAATGGATGGATGAAATGAATAAGAAGAAATTGTAGATAATTAAATATGGTTAGAGACGGGTTTCATCCACTGGTTATTAGGTCGTTGCATACTCTGGTAGAATTCCATGTGAGAAGAAAGAGTTATTAAAGGTATTGTTGTTGTGTGGAGTTGTAGGTATTCCTAACCACTGCGTTAAACAACTACCAGACAACCATAATTGAAGTACACAAATAGATAAAGAAAACCCATTTGTATTTTAGATTACATATTTTTCTTTTCGGGCGATAAGGACGAGTTCTCCATTCTAGCATACAAGTCATCCACACCTAGAGGATGTCAAGCGTTTAAGAAAAAAAATTAGGCTCTTGAAAATGCTCTCCATACGATGTCAAAATTTTAGTCTTGTCAAATTAATTCCATGTATGTATGTTTAAATATTATGCAAATATGGTTTATGTTGTTCATAAGTTTTACAGAGGTTGAAGGTATGCAGACACAAGGAGAAAATTGTTGTGGGCTAGTGAAACCAAAAAAGAGTTATATTAGTAGTTTTACTATGCATTCCTTGTTTTTACTTTGTTTTACAAAATGTTAATACTTTGTGTTGCTACTCTAAGTTGTTATTGTGTATTATTACCGTGCATAAATTTTTTGGGTTTCACCTCTTACCTAATAAAAATAGTGGTCTTAGACCAGGGTCAAGGAATAAAAGAGCAAGTTCTTTTTTACTGCAACTTTTAAACATAAGTAAGAGGTTGTTCTAAAAGTAGGTTTAACAAAACAAATTTGCAACCAAGAGATTTTTTCTTTGACAATTTACGATGGCATGAAGATCAAGAAAAATCTTGAACTACCCACAAATACCCTAGTTCAATGGAAATGTTATGCCTATTTGGCTTTCACAATGAAGCCCTTGTTTTCTTCCCAAGATATTTGGGATTTGGTGGAGAAAGGATTCCCAAAATTAGCAGATGTAGCAAAATACAATTCTTTGACAAAAGGAGAAAAATATTTGTTGAGAGAAAATTGGAATAAGGACTCCAAACCCCTCTTCTATATGTTTCATGTTGTGCATGAGAGAATATTTCCAAAGATTATAGCAGTAACAAAGTCCAGGCAAACGTGGGATATTCTCCAAACAACCTATCAAGGCATGGAAAAGCTGATGAAAACTAAGCTATAAATTCTAAGAAGATATTTTTAAAGCATATATATGGATTCTAATAATATAGACTCTTTTTGCACAAAAGTTATTGGATCGGTTAGTCAAATGGGGTCTCATGGTGAGAAACTTGAAGACAGGAGGATAGTTGAGAAAAATGTAAGGACTTTTCCATCAATATTTGACCCTATTTTTGTGACTATAGAATAGTCAAAGGCTTTCAAAATTTTCAATGGATGAGCTTCATGAATCACTAATTTCTCATGAACATAGGCTGAATAGAACATCAAATACTTCATTGGAACATTGCTTTGGGACACAAGTCTCCACTGGTCAAGATAGAGGAAAAGTAAGATCAAATTCTAGGTGAAGAGGAAGAACTCCATGCAAAGGTGGAAGAGGCAGCCCTTAAAGCTTGAGTGGAATAGACAACAACCAAAAACCAAGTTAACCTCCAAGGAAAAACAAAGAACAAGGCCATAGGTATGATAAATATCAATTTCAATGTCATTATTTTAAGAAGTATGACCATTATCAAAATGAATGTAGGAAGAAGGAACATGATCTTAATAACAAACCAAACATAAAACTTACAAAGGAAAATTACAATGGAGACACCATGGAAAATTTTCGGGGCCAATGTTTGCCCAGTGGGCCAATTTTCCATGATTTTTCCACAAAATTAATCACCAATTTCCAATTTTTATAAAATATGATTTGCCAACTTTTAGAATATAAAATTATTTTACCTTAAAAATCACCAACATTATATAAAGACTATATATAAAACTATTATAAATTTGAATAATTTTACATCAATAAACATTTTATACTTTGCATATTAGGGATTAGTGATATTTGCCAATGTTTTTAAACTTCAAGAAAATTTTCCATCCTTAAAATTTTCATGGCAAGACGCCATGTTTTTATTATGTAATGTAGCACAAGAGAAACAAAAATATGTATGATTTTTATATTGAGGGTTCAACAAGAACATGACATGGAAGATAGGAATATTTTCCAATCTAGATGAAAGTGTGAATTATGAAGTGACATTAGGGACTAATAATAAAGTGTCTATTATGGGCAATGTAAGGGTGTACATTCTAACAAAGAAGGGGAAGAAAAGGTATATTTCAGATTTATATTTTATTCTAGGATTAAAGCACAAACCCATAAGCATTGGAAAACTCATGCAAAAGGGCTACAATGTCTTCTTCAAAAATGGTGAATGCACAATATTGGATAAATTCCCAAACAAGGAACTAATTGCAAAAGTGAAAATGACAAGCAATAGAATGTTTCCCTTGAAGATAAAACTAGATTTGAAGGAAGAAGGCGTGCAAGAACAACTATCAATGGATTCACAAGACGAAAGGAAGGTAGTTGTTGTTACATAAACAAATTTTCAGAGATAGGTCAAGGATGAAAATTGGTTATGGAGTTTAATATTTGTTCACATTAATTTCGGAGGTTGAAATTTGTTGTATAGGAAAGGAATGGTGAAGGGGTTTCTATTCATAGAAAAATCAGATAACTTATGTGAAGGATGCATCTTGGACAAACAACATAGAGAATCATTTCCAACATGAAACTCAATAAGGGAAAAGACACCCTTGGAGAATTTCCATCCAGATTTATGTGGACCAATGAAAACACCATCAATAGGTGGCAATTTTTATTTCTTGACATTCATAGATGAATATACAAGGAAGGCATGGGTCTACTTCTTAAGACAAAAGAGTGAAGTTTTTGAGGAGTTCCTCCAATACAAAGAACTTGTTGAGAAGAAAAGTAGACACTACATCAAAGTTTTGAGGATTGATAGAGGAGGATAAAACATCTAAAAATGACTTCCTTCAGTTCTCTAGGGAGCATGGTATTCATAAAAAATTTACAACAAGGTATACACCTTAGAAAAATGGTGTTGTAGGAAGGAAACATAGAACCATTATGGAAATGGAAAGGACTAAGTTGAAGGCCAAGTATTTGATAAAATATTATTGGGTTTAAGTTATTTCTTGCACAACATACATTATGAATAGGTTTCCAACCAAAAGGTTCAAGAATATGATTCGTGATGAAGCATGGAGTGGAAGAAAGCATAGTGTCACTCACATGAGGTTTTTGGATGTGTGGCTTATGCACATGTCTCAGATGAATTAAGGAAGACACTGGACAAAAAAGGGGAGAAATGCATATTTGTTGGTTACAATGATGAATCTAAAGAATACAAGCTATACATTCCATTAACCAAGAACGTCATAATATAAGAGATGTACAATTCATAGGAGAGGAATAATGGGATGGAAGTTTGGAGAAGACAATCAATGTAAAATAATATCTACTACAAGAAGACAAAGAGGAATTGATAGAGGAAAGTAATTCCTCATTGGTGACTCCTCCCACACCCATTCAATCTCAACAAAGTAGTCATCAAGTGACACCATTAAAAAAAAATAAGATAGTTCCACAAAGTTAATCAAATACTACTCCAAGTGCAACAAAGGGAACAACATCATAATATTCTCTAAGTGTAACATGAAGTAACATGTCAATTCTATCCTCTACAAGCATGAGAAGGAAAAGTTTTATAAATTTAAGTGAAATCTATGATAAAGATGAAGTTGACAACAATGAAGGTACAAATTCTTTATTTGCAATATTTTTTCATGCAGATGATCCAGTTAATTTTGAAAATGTTATCAAAGAAGAAAAATGGGTTGCAATAGTCACGGAAGAAGTGGAAGAAATAGAAATGAATGACACATGTGAGTTAGTGGCTCTTCCAAAAGGAAAGAAATTCATAGGTTTCAGTTGGGTCTCTAATACCAAAAACAATTTTGCAGGAAAGATAGAAAGGAATATATCAAGGTTGGTTGTCAAAGGATGCAAGCAACAACTTGAAAGAGATTATGCAAAGAAATTTTCACCAATTGAAAGAATAGATACAATGCACACAATGTTGTCAATAGTTTTGCAGCATAGATCGAAGTTGTACCAAATGGAAGTGAAGTCAACATTCTTGATTGGACTGTTGAAAGAGGAAGTATATGTGGAGAAGCCACTAGGTTATGAGGTTCAAGACTAAGAATAAAATGTGTATACATTGAAAAATGGTCTTTATTTGTTGAAGCAAGTACCACGCATATGGCACAACATGGTAGATGCATAGTTTTTGGACAATGGCTTTCACAAATGTGATGGTGAGCCTACTCTTCACATCAAAGAGAGTGACATTAAGCTTATTATTGTTTTTTTATATGTACATGATTTGAGTTTCACTGTGAAAAATGACCTCCTCATTGCCAATTTCAAAAAATTCATTAAAATTGAGTTGGAAATGACAAATTTGGGGTTATTAAGGTAATTTTTTGGCATAGAAGTGAAGAAAACAAAAGATGGGATCTTTATTTCTCAAACAAAGTATGTTTCAGAGTTTTTGAAGAGGTGTAATATGCAGGACAACAAGTCTGCACCAACTCCAACTATTACAGGTTTGAAATTGAGAAACGAAGTATGTAACATCAAGGAAGATTGTAACAAGAGAGTCAATATAACACTATAAAAAAGTATGGTTGGCAGCTTGATGTATTTAAGAACAACTAGGCCTGATATAATGTATGTAGTGAGCTTGGTGTCCATATTTATGGAGACACTAGAGGAGACATATTGGCAAGAATCCAAGAGAATACTAAGGTATGACAATCAGACAAAGGAATATGGTATTTTCTAGACCACAGCGAGTGAGTTCAAGTTGGTTGGGTACACTAAGAGTGATTAGGGAGGATTTGTTGATGATAGAAAGATCACGTCAGGTTATGTATTTCACATGGGTTTGAGAGCCATTTCATGGGCTTCCAAGAAGTAGTTAATAGTGTAATTGCTAACAATAGAGGTTGAATATGTCTATGTAACAGCATCAACATGTCAAACAGTTTGCATGAGAAGAATGTTGAAGGATTTATGGCAGGAAAAGGAGGGGATGAGAACCATCTACTATGATAAGAATTCTACAATTTCATTGTCCATGAATTTTTCTTTCCACAAAAGGATTAAACACATTGACACTAAGTGAGAAATTTTCTCGGCATAGTAAATAACAATTGTTGCGATTAAGTGAGAGTGTTGGAAAATTACTCCCGAACACCGCATTAAACAACTAATATATAGACATAACTAAACTACATAAATAGATTAAGCAAACAAATTTTTATTAGAAATTATAGATTTTGACTTTCAAACCATAAGGATGAATTCTCCATTCCATCATACAATTTCTCCATGCGTGCAACACGCCAAACATTTAAGAACAAGAAAAAATTATGGGATAGATCGTAAATGGAAATTACTAATATTTATCTCACATCAAATGAAATGTAAAAACAAAATCATGAATATGCCTGCCATACCATGTCAAAATTTCAGTCCTGTCAAATTTATTACATGTATGTATGTTTGAATATTATTCAAATATAGTTTATGGTTAATAATTTTTACAAATATCAAAGGTCTACAGAAAAAAGGAGAAAATGTGGACTAGTTGTTACAGTTTGTTACAACACATAGCTAGAGAGCAGTTAAATATGTAAAATTTCTTTTTTTAACAATATTGAATGAGCTGAAGTCTCATTTTTTATTGTTTTATCCCTCCTATAAAATTATAATACAAGATATTTTGGTTGCAAACTCAATCAGAGAGTCATATTTCAAGTTTTACTATGTATCCCTTGCTTTTACTCTATTCATACTCTATGTTGTTACTCTAAGTTGTTACTATGTGTTATTAGTAAGCATGGAGGTTCGTCCTCATCACTTGAAAGTATAACTAAGGATGACACCATGTAAAAGATGGACATTGTGTGTCGAGACAAGGAGGCATTATTTTCATTACTAAAATTCACCAAAAGCATGATAACTCGTCTTTGTTTGATTTTATCATGGAAAAGGTATGTTACTATGTTTATAACTCATGTGACACATGGAATTTTGGTTAACATTTATTGGGAGTGAATCCATCTGCATATGAATGGAATACGTGATAACATTTTTTAATTGAAATGATTCGCAAGGAAACGTCCTTTGGCATGGTGTACTATTTAGTAGTCAAGATGTTACTGGAGTCATAGATATACGACCATCCAAGTAGAAGGTAATGAACTAAAGTGAGCAAGCAAGTAGCAAAAAATTGTTGATTTAATTCAACATTGAATATCATGTAAAGAAAGCTAAAGAGACAAAAAATTATGCTTGTTGATATCTTGGAATGTGAGAAAAGTCCTATTCGACAGTGTAGGACCTGTCTTCCCAGATGGAATACATTCTTGATGTTCTCCAGTTACTCTCATGGGAACATAAATTATTGAAAAGGAGAGCAGTAGCGTATTTGACTTTGCTTGATTATTTTAGGACTTACTAATCTTGGCGATGCCTAGGAAATCAAGATGGGGTAAACTAAGATGGAGATTTATGATGGAGCTGCTATAGAGATCAATCAAAAAAATGAATGATTATCAAGTCTCACAAACTATTTAGTTTACTAGCACTACACATTAAGTTTTTTTCAGTCTCTCGTGATTAGACTTGGTTTTTTTTCTTATGCTTCTATTGTTGTCTTCTAGAATTATTATGTGGCAAAGGATTATGGTCTCCATGATATACTTGTCTAAAAATAAATCGATCAAGGTAGAAAGGAGCTCTGTAGGCATGGTCCAAAATCTAATACATATCATCATATAATACATGTTTCCACCTATAGTCTACTTGAATTATATTTTTGGAGTATAAGTTAGATCATGTGTAATATAGCACCATGTATAAAGGTGTTCGAAGGTAAATCAAGAATGAAATCAATGTCATAAATCAACGAGATTCCTATTTTAGGGAGAGAGATAATGATTTTTATTTGAGAGAGTGAGTTTCATCTTACGATATTCCTGAAAAGGATGGATGACATTCAATTAATCAATATTGGACAAGCTTGGTTGATGATATATCCTCTCATTACTACTACTTGCTTGGGGCATATCTGTCATTTATCCACCATTGATCCGTTAGATCTACCATGGATCCACATTGACCAATATATGAGCAAATATGGAATATTTTCTTTTCGGATGATCTCTATTTTTGAAGGAAGTGCCTAAAATTTTCATAGAAGAAAAGAGTGAAGAACAAAAAACCCTCAACCGTACATGTTGTTGGTTTGCTCGCCAAATCATTTGGTTGGTTATCAATCAACTAACTGTGAGTTGTTGAGGGTCAACGAAGGAGCTCAAAGCCTTCAATTTGATACTTTAATTGATTATGGCCATTGGAATTTCTATAATTTTGTTTTTCTCAAAATGGTTGTTGCAGTTGTTGGCAATTAAATTGTGCCTTCAATAGCTAAATTTTAATGCATATTTCTATGTCCACTACTCATTTCACATTCAAATGATATTTCACATTTTCCAGGATTTATTGGAAAAAATATGATCATTAAGCCAAGGAAAGACCTAAATGAAACTGAAAATTGTCTTGTCGTGCTAGCTTTAATGAGGAGTCCACTATAAGTTTGTTATAAAATATTTTATCGAATCCCTACAGATAAAATTTATCAATTCAGGGCCACCATCTAGATTGTGAATATTTGTAATGTCATACTAGAACCGAAGTTGAATATCGATGGTCAAGCTCGGAGTAAGAGATATTTAGTTCATGTAGGACAATAATACTGACACATTTTTCAATAATTCAAATTGGGCATCATTCTTACTATTGTTGGCATTAATGTGAACAAGGTCATGGTGTTTCTTGTCATGTGTTTTATATCAATATTATGATTTTTTTAGTCCTTCTCATAATGAGTGTGATGAGTGTAGAGCTGTAATAAAGGTCAATATCTTGGTCTGGTTGGTTCCATTGATGTTAACTTAGTTGTGGCGTGACATAGTCTAGTGTTTTGGGGCTGAGTAGAGATGGTTGCAAGGCATGTTATGATAACTTGTTACATGTTGATGTTGCTAAACGTATTGGAGGTGCATCTACAGGTGTTGGAGCCAATTGGATGGCTTGATGTTCTCGTTGCAAGTGTTGGAGATGTTTTTACAAGTGTTGGAAGCATTGGAGATGTTGTTACATGTGTTGGAGATGTTTCTACAGGTATTACATGCTGCTTGATGGCTTGATGGTGTTGCTACAGGTGTTGCAGGTCTTTGGCTATGCATTGGTTACTCATATGATTTTTTGGTTATATAGTGTTACCAAACATAGTTCCCATGGTATATGTTATGGAAAAAAATGGTATTACCATGGTACAAGTGCCAATGATATTGGTATTGCTATGGTATCCACACGTGGTATTTTGACTAGCTATTTTTACATTTATACAAGTTCCCATGGTATTGGTATTACCATGGTATAGGTGCAGTTGGTATTGGTATTAACATGGTACAATTTCCCTTGGTATTGGTATTAGCATATGTCGACAGTGCTAGATATACCAACATTTAAAGGGGTCTCCCCGATATGCAGTTTTAATTAGACCTCACATCGTTTGGTATAGGAGCCCCCTATGGAATATGACCACGAAATATTTTAAGGATGGAAATTTATGTTCAAGTTTAAAAACAATGGTGAACAGAGAAAATTTTAGTGGCTAATATTTTCCCATGGGCTAATTTTCTATACTTTTTCCAAAAAGAAGATTCGCTAATTTCTAAATTTTGTAAAAATGCTTCGCCCCATTTTTACAGAATGAAATTATTTTACCCTAAAAATTTCCAAAAATTATATATAGACTATATAAAATAATATATAATTTGAATATTTAAAAAAAAATTCTCCAAATATTTATAGATTTCATATTATGGATTAGTGGGATTCGCCAAAGTTTCTAAACTTTAAGATAAATTTCCATCCTTAAAATTTTCCCTGATGGCGAGTCTCACTAGTACCTAATATGCAAACTATAAAATGTTTACTAATATCTTTGTAAAAAAATTCAAATTTATAATGGTTTTATATATAGTCTCTATATAATTTTGGCAATTTTTAAGGTAAAATAATTTTATATTATAATTTTTGGGTGAACCATTTTTATAGAGAATGGAAATTGGCGAATATTTTTTGTGGAAAAATAATGGAAAATTAGCCACCTATGAACATTAGCCCCTAAAAGTTTCCATGAATATGACTTAGATGTTGTTATATTGAAGATATTCCTTAGCTTTAGCTTTCAACAAGAGAGAGAATCACATATGTTCCTTTGAAAACTAACAAAGTGTGCCCTGTGAGTATCCAATTGCAGATGTATCTAAGTCCTTTCACTCTGAAGAAGAAATAAACTGACCCTCTAATAGAGAAGTAATAATGCTACCTTAATAGAGACACATGTAGAAAGAGAAATATTTTCGTAACATCAAGAAGAATAGTTGTCATAGATCGGTGATCATTATTATGATTACAACAAATTTCCAACAAGAAGCACTAAAGTAACTAAAATAGTTCAACTAATTCAATATTGATGAAAGAAATCATGAAATATAAACATATAAAGAATGGTCTAAAAATCATTCACAATCCATGCGTGCAAACATGTTGGCTTGAAAGGCTTCAATATTAAGTAAAATTCCATAGATAAATAAATACAATGCACAACACTAGCTCCAATAGTGGAGCGTTAGAGATACTTCTTTCTCCCCAAAACGGTTGACTTTGTCTCTCTAATGCCTTATGGGAAAAGCCAAGGTTAAAAGTGTTTTACATGATAAATGAAGATCTATTTATAACTTTAGGAGTGACCTTTCACCTCCTCATGAATCTTGACTTGCTATCTTCTAGTGACCTTTGGCCTTCTGTAAACTTTGGAGTTCTAAATGACTTTTTTGAAATTACATATGACTTTTGGTATTGCATGTCCTTTCGACTTGTGTAACTCTTGAGTTCATACATGAATCTTGGGCTTCTAATTGTTTATTTTTTAAAATAACTACAATAATACATTTTGACTTCCACATCATGATATGATGAAACTAGACACATCACTACCTTGGATGACTATTATTAGTAGTGATTGATGGCATGGACTTTCTTCAGTGGTGACATAGCTACCACTATAGTTTGTCTTTGTTAATATTCTGATCCCAGCACTTTCATCCTCCAAAGAGTCTTCAAAATTGGATTCCTTAGGGTGCTTCAATCATCAAGCTTTAGGTGTTTTCTTGGTTCTTGTTATGCCTCCTTCGTTTTTCCTCTTTTCCTGAACTTCCTTGTGTCTGCTTTCCATGAGGTCTTTATAATTCCTGTTTCTCCAATCACTCATAACGAGAAACTATCAATGTAAAAATCTCATACCCTACCAAGTTTTATGTATATGTTATAGACATGAATTTTTGGTGTGCTTAAAATGGTCAAAGGAGATTTAGGGAACAAGGGTACACTTTGAAAGGTTGAAGGACTAAGGAGGGGAGACTCCAACCTTAATCATGCATTCATGCACTTAAAGTAGAAAGCACTCAAGGAAGGGTGAATGTCGGAATCCTGAAGGACAAAGGGGAAGGATTTGTAATTCACATGTGTGCTATGCACTCAAGGGAGAGAGGTAGGGTATTGCGAGCACTCTTGAAGGATGAAGGTTTAGACCTCATCCCTTCAGGGCGAATTGATGTGCTCAGAAGGCAACAAGACAAGAATAGGGTGCACTCTTCAAGGATAAGGGTTGAGAATTCATACCTGGGAGGTGTGATAATGCATT
Organism: Pinus taeda; assembly: GCA_000404065.3. Classification (NCBI taxonomy): domain Eukaryota; kingdom Viridiplantae; phylum Streptophyta; class Pinopsida; order Pinales; family Pinaceae; genus Pinus; species Pinus taeda. The sequence continues at coordinate 96,392 of APFE030698614.1, read as the reverse complement.
CAAAAATTTCAGGAGCATGCATGGTGTATTAGGGAAGGATGAAGGATTAAGCTTTGGGTCTTCAGGGTGCAATAGTGTGCTCAAGGAGGGGACACATCTTTGAGTCGAAGGAGTCTACTCAAGGAAGACTTAGTCATTTTGGAGGCCTTAATTCACAACAACGGGATTTGTGCTTTTGGATTGTGAGCAAATATCAAGTAGGGGAAATGAAACACTTTTGAATAGTGAAGGGTCTCCAATAAAGGATTTAGAGTGCACTCATACGTTCTTGGCCTAAATGGGTTTATTTTGCAACTAAATTTTTTCTACGTCTAGATGGTTGTTTAAGGGGTTAGCAAGATGCGTTATAGACATAAAATCATGTGTGAAATATACTAAATAATCAATAAAAATTATACAAACTTGATCAAAAAAGAACATACATCGAATTCCACTTTATGCACATTCCCCAAGTATAGCCACTGAATTGCGTGCGACTGCGACCTAGAAGTGTCATTTACAATAAAAAAATGTTGTTATCACCATGAAATGCATATAAATATGTTCTAATCAATGAAACACAACTTGGTAATATTCAACAACACTTGATACATATAGAAAAGACAAAACAACACATAACGACTGAGATGACACTTGATACGACAATGAAGTAGGCTCCAAAATTTGAATGTAGTGAAATTTTGGAGGGTGTTATAGCAGTGAAAGAACTTTGTGACAAACTAGGAGGACTTCAAATATTCTATCTAGGAATAACTTTTAGCTAAGGGTCATACCCTTAGGAAGTTTTGATTGCCCCAAGGTCCCCCTTTTGACCTGGTTTCATATATATCATCTTCTCTTCTCTCTAATTGATTGAACTCACACAAAGGTCCACGGTATCACAATCTATTCAACCTTGGAAAGGGTAATGTGCACAATGATTTTAGGATATTCATCGTATATAGTTTTTATCTCTAATGTTTCTCTATTTCCATCAGGCCTAGAAAGTACTCTGACATAGTCACTTTAGGAGTTTAAATGTTGCTTCACTACAAGCTAGCCTATACAATACCCTGGTGAACTCACTTGATTCACCTCCCTACAATAAAATAATTTCTCCTATTTCACCCTTTATTTATTTATTTAATAGAAATATGCATTGGAACTTGTTATTTTGAACGGGCAGAAAACGAATTTTGACTCATTGAGAGCAGAGGAGGTTTCCCCTTCAAATAAGTATTTTAAGACCTCTGATATTGGTTTTATTACTTTATATTTTCTCTTTGTCCTTTATCTACTAGATTGTACAAGCATTAAAACACAATTAAACATATACCAAGATATATTCTTCAGGGTCTAGCATAAGCACAGATCTAATACGTTCTCTTAAGGTTCTCTTATTGGATGAATTGTATTTTCCATATACACTTTCTTCAACCTATGACATTTTCCCAAACATAGAACGAGAACAAACATAAATCCAAGAATTTTAGCTATCACACTTCCCGTTGATTTTTCTACAAATTATTTGGGCCATGCACTTTATACATAAGTCATATTTATGTACAACTACCAAGGATAAGACACGGAAAGACATTACTACATATGGACAAACAACTGAAAAAAAAATAAAAAAAAATAAAGCAAAATAAAGAAGACATGAAACAATATATACAGGAAGTGGATTTGTAGCCACTATTGAAAATAATGCTTAAGGTCTCCACCATTTATGGGAAGAGGATTAATCCTCCCATCCAAGGATTTTAGCTTGAAGGTAGTATGGCCAAGCCTCTCTTCAATCATGAAAGGTATAATCCAAAATGGTTTTAACTTATTGCGTTTTCCTTTCTATTCATAGGGGTTATCCCATTTCAGGACAAGGTTACCCACATCAAGATCTTTTCCCTTACATATTTTCTATCAAACCAACGCTTTACATGATTTTGATGCAAAACAAATTGGTCTTTAACTATGAGCCTCTCTTCCTCAAGAATTAGTAAAGTGTCTATCATGCTCTAAACTAGTAGGAAAGGATTTCCTTGTGACTCTTGGGAGAGATGCAAGGCTGGGAGATACAAGTTCAAGAACAAGATAACTTCTTCATTGTACACTAGAAAGTATGTTGAGGTTTTTAGCGAAGGTTTTGGAGTTACGCAGTCAGCCCAAAATGCATTATTCAAACTAGTACATCTATTCTTCTATTAAGAGAAAATTTTCTTCTCAACTATGCAAAGAATAATTTTATTTGTTGATTCTATTAGACCATTTACTTGGTGATAATAGTTAGATACATTCTTTAAAATAATCCCATTCTCTAATGCAAAGTCATAAGGTCTTAATGATGAAAAGTTAGTCGCATTATCAAATATAAGTGACATAGGAATGATAAACTTGCTTATGATGCTCTCTTGTAAAACATGAATGACTTCTTGGTCATTTAAATGCCTAAGAGGAACTTCCTTTGACCATTAGGTGAAGTAATATGTCATTTTATGTGTATACCAGTGTTTCTTTGATGAGCATGATAAAATTTCTATGATAACATCAATTCTCTAATGTTGGAAAGGTCCTTCAAATACTATTGGGAGAAGTGGGGCAGCTGACCTTTGATCATGTCTGGCGCATTTTTGACAAGCTTGGCACTTATGGACATAAGCATACACATCTCTAAAAAGAGTGGGCCAATAATAACTAGCCCTCATAACTTTGTGTGTTGTGGTGTCACCCACATATGGCCACCTATATTTCCATTGTGTAAATCCTTAATAACATTGTTTTTAGCTTGTGGCTCAAGGCACCTTAGTAGAACTCTATTGAGATGCTTATGAAAAAGAACTCCATGGACCAATTTATATGATAGAGCCTTTAAATGAATAAAACTTTTACGTGTGTTTGATAAGTGTGAGGGCAAGGTGTTATGCTCTAAGAACTTGCCTAGATCAACATACCAGGGCATTGTAGATGTGGACTAAGGAATGTGGTCGATATTGTACATTTCTATCTCTTACTCCCATCCTAAAAGTTCTTTTTTGGGAGCGTCTTCTATCTCAGCTTCTAGTCTGCATAGGCCATGACGCTTTATGGTATGAACTAGGTTGAATTCCAGGTCATATTATGAAAGATAGGTCATCCAAGTAGCCCTCTTTTCACTTAGCTCTTGTTGTAAAAGCAATGTTCTTACCATTGGATGAGGTACAAATACAATTGTATGTGATTCAAGTAAATAGGGCCTAAAATACTTAACTTCCCTATATAATGCACATGATTTTTTATTAATGGTAGTGTAGTTTAATTCTAGCCTGTGTATACTCGCGCTCATAAAAGAAATATGCCACTCATTTCCTTCACTATCCTTCTAAGTCAACACAGCCGCAATCGATAAATCTGAGGTGAATGTATAAATCAGGAAATCATTGCCATAGTATAGACTAAATAATGAGGGCGCATCGATTATAGCCTGTTTGATTTGAGTGGATGCATCTTTCCCCCATTTGTCCCATATATATACTACATCTTTCTTAATCATTTCTTCTATAGGTTAGGATATCTAAGCATAATTTGAGATGAAATTTTTGAGGAAATTGATTTTCCTTAAGAAATACTGCATCTCATTCTTCTTCACCAGAAAAGGGATCTATGAGATAGCCTTGACCCTCTTGGAACCAATTTTAGTTCCACTTTTCCTATGATGTGCCCTAGTGTAATCCCTTTGGACACATCAAAGATGCTCTTGTTAGGATTAAGGGAAATCCTATACTTTTGACACTACTCAAATATTTGCTTTAGATGACATACATGATATAACCTTTTCTTTGAAAACATAGTAACATGATCTAAATAAGCAAGAATTATTTTTCCTCTAAGGCCACGAAAGGTAATGTCCATCACTCTTCAAAAAGTTGTATCGACATTAATTAATGCAAATGGAATTCTCTTAAAAGCGAATGTTCCCCATTTAGTTTGGAAATTAATTTTAAATATGTCTGGTTCCACTTCAAGTACTTGATTATAACCTAAAAATACATCTAGTTGTGAAAACATTTTAGACCCAAATACTATTTGGACTGTCTACTCCATGGATGGAACTTGATAGTTATCTTTGTGAGAAGCCTAGTTAAGATTATAGTAATTAGCACATGTATCTATTTTACCCTACTTATTTATAACCGAGACTAAGTTGGAAACACACGTCGAATTCCTATCTTTGAAGATGATCTGGGGATCCAACATCTTTCTCAATTCCTTCTGAATGAGGGATTCCATTGTTGTATGGACTTTCCATAGTTTCTACTGGAACGGTTTCACCGGATATTTTATAGGAATTATGTGATCGATAATATGAGTTTCATAAGTCTTCAAATCACCATATGTCCCTGTGAAAAAATCACGATACTTCTTGAACAGGTGAATAAACGCCTATCGTTCCTGTGCGGAACAATAGATACTGAGGCTCACATATTCGAATCTTATGGGGTTCCAAGGATGACTTCTTCAGATGCAAGATTCAAACTCTAAGTATTCAAGTTAGTTGGTCCTCTAAACTAGTTTTGCAAGTCATATAATTCATCTAGAGACAGCACACCTTTTGGCATAGTGTTTCCTTTGGGTGCTTTTGATACTTCATGTAGAGCTTGCTCGTGCTCATCCTCTTCTACGGCGGTGTCTTTCAATACATTAGAACTTTCCATAAAGTGTAGTATTTATTTGTGATTATTGAAAACACATAAATTAGTAACATTGTTAGGTAAGTATGTTTTATATAAAATTTCAATAGAAAAATCATTTTTTAATGGCGACATCCTAGCAACAGCATTTGTTAATGCATCTATTGTTGCATTTCTAATTCTAGGAATAGAACCAATATTGAAAAGTTCAAAATGATTTATCAATAGCCAAACCTCCTACTAGTAGTTTTTAAGATGAGGTGAAACATAGTGTATAGTATCTTGTACCTAATGAGTGACCACCTATGTGCCATCGATTACCTTTACAAGTTCTACCTTTAGGTTGATAAATTTATTCAATCCAAGTATGAGTGCTTCATATTTTGTATTATTATTAGTGCAGTTGAACTCAAGATGTCATGAATGGATCTGGAACCATACTATATCTTGGAACCATCAAAATAAAGAGTCCAAAAATTGTGATCTACTAATCTATTTCATGTATTATTATTCTTACTAATAGTAGTATTACTACTGTTATGTACATCTATATTACATGATTCATTTGCACCAGTTCGAGAACAAGGAAGCAGTTCTAGCTATGTATATGGTGGAATGGGTGATGGTTATGCAAGGTAGCACCCAAGGTCAGTTTCCAAAAAGCAGCTTCCGAAAATTAATTTTGCAAAAGAAATAGGCTCATTTTTCCCTTTAAAGGGTGTAACAGTGTATTTCGTGTAAGGTTCCGATTCCACTTAGATTTGATTATTCTTGCACTTGTACGAAAGCCATAAAAATCAGGAGAAAAATACCCCTGTAATTTTCTAGACCAATATCTACTTTGAAATATAATGTAGGCTTCTAGGATGTCTAGAATCACTATGTTTACACACTAGTGTACTCAATGATCAGATGACAAGCGAGTAAGAACATTCTGACTTCACCAACAGCTTGGAAAAGGGACATGTCCAGCTGAACAATATGTGCATCAGTCTTATCCTATTTGGCATTCATTTTCTTGGTGACAAACAATGGCATTACGTTTATGGATGCACCAAAATTGACTAAATAATTGTGTGCATTATAATTGAAAATTTAAAAAGTTAATAAAAAAGGAGGGAAGAGAGTATTATCTTCTAATGTTACACCGTTAATAATTGATTTCAAGGAACTAGAATACTTAGACACTTACTAGGAAGAAGCATTATCACTTGATGAAGGTTGGGTAAGGGCTCAAACACCACTAGCTTATTATCATTTTCAGCTCTAAGATTTAAAAATTTGTGCCATATTTCTTTGTGTCTTCCACTATGTTGTAATCGAATGCATCACGAATTGCATAAGTGTCTGGATGAGAGAGTTTTTTTAATGCTCCCAGAATGGTAGAATTTATTTTTCCATTGGTGGAAGTGATATTTGTTGTGGAAATGTATCCATATTAGTCCTGAGCATTCTGAGCCAAGTTGATGGGAAATTTTATTTTCTTTAACAAATGTTCCTTCAATTTTTTCCTCATCAACTCTTTTTCAAGAACAATCTCTTGACTTCTTAACTTATATCGATTGTTTTTCTTCTGAGCCGAGGCCTCATTCAGTGGTGGTTGTTTATCATTTGTCTTTTCACCAATGAACACACAACTTAAAGTATTTATCGTGTGTCTCACACCCACAGTCTCTTTAGCTACAAAAAAATATTTCCTTTCTTCCCTCTACTTAGTCTTCTCATTTGAAGGTACTGATTCAATAATGTGCGCATCCAAAGAATTCATTCTATGATCCCATTGTGGGAATGTCTTTTCTAAATGATAGTCTTGATAAAAAGAACAATATTGGTCCATGCCAACACTTTTGACATTCAACTCGACATTCAATATATGTGGGCACATAGCTAGCTTAATAATTTTGTTGTTATTTTTATTAGTCCTTCTCAGGAATTTGAATTTGGGGGGCTTGCTGCTGAAAGTCATCTCGCATGTCCTTAGCTTTAAATCTACCGATTCGTTGGAAAAAATCCTGATGGTGCAAATCAAGGTTCAAGATCAATAACTTCTTTATAGTTTTATTTGCTCTAAGAGGCCTATAACCTTTTTCTAGACTGCTTGGAGTCTTTAGATGATTTATTTTCGACAATAACTCCAATCGCACGCAAGTCATTCTCGGCTTCTTCAAAATTCCCTGCCAAAGTTTATTTCACAACCCTCTTTACAAATTGTGAAATGCTTGATGGTAATGTGGAGGCATCATAATCAATCGTGATGCAGTCATGAGGCTTTGTACCCATAACAATTTTTTTCAATATCGGATTGAACCTCTCATTAAAATCCTTAACCTTTTCTTTCTACTCCATCTTTAGACTCCCTAACTCCTTTAATAACATGATTGGGTTTTATCAACAACAAACTTTTCTAGGAACAAATTTCTAAACCCCCTCCAATTCTGAATTGAATTTTGAAGAAGACTATGGTACCAAATAGATGCTCTACCATCTAAGGTACCAGGAAATATTCTACATGCAACATCACCATAACGTACCTCAAGAATATTTATGTGTAGGTATAAGTTTTCCAAATGGTCTCCTACTTTCATTGACTTGTCAGAGTCATATTTTGTTAATAAATTTTCTGAGTGTCTTGGCATATTGTGTGAAATACTCGGAAAAAAAATTGGGCTCTCAGTCATCCAATATAGATCTTGGTATAACATTTTCTCATCTTTGTTCTCCTCCACCTAACTAGAATATTAAGAATCCTGTTTGTGTTCTTCTATCCCTTAGAAAATATCTTCCAAAAGCACAATGTTATGCTGCCATCCTTCTTTGTAAGGTGGAGGCTATTCTGGGTGTTTTGTGTCGTCTGTGGATTCTACTAACACTTCAGGAGTAATAAAAACAATATCTTCCACTATGGTAACCACTATGCTTGTAGGAGTTCTTTCTTTTTTCTTCAAAAAATCAGGAAGATATTTTTCTACAATAATTAGTCCAAATAGCCTTTGCAAACTAATGGGTTATAGGTCGAATTTCCAAGATCTATTCTTAAGTAACTTCTCAAGTTGGTTCTGTGCTAGGTTGAGAAGATAATCTTACTTAAGGAAAATGAGTTGAAGAGGTGATATGAATGTTTCTGTCTCTTCCAAAACTATGATGTGGATGGGTGGAGTTATCATCTATAAAAAACTAGCTACCCTCCTTCTAGCACCATAAATGTTGACAATGTTGGGCTTGCAAACATTAAAAGGGGTATCATCGATATGCAGTCCCAATTAGACCTCACACCGTTTGGTACAGGAGCCCCATATGAAATAAAACTTGTTTTTCATTATATTAAAGATATGCCACGGGTTTAACTTTTATCAACAAATATAATGACATATGTTCATTCAAAAAGCAAGCAAGTGTGCCTTGTGAGTGTTGAATTGTAGATGTATCAAATTCCTTTCATTGCAGAGGAGAAAAAAATTTATCCTCTAAGAGAGAAGAAATAGTACTACCCTAATAGAGACACATGAAGAAAGAGAAATATTTTCTTAGCATGAAGAAAAATATTTCACATAGATGTGGTGATCAATATTATCATTACAACACATTTCATATTATCATTACAACCCATTTCCAACAAGAACCATTGAAGTAACCGAAAGAGTGCAACTAATTTAGTATTGACGAAAGCAACCATGAGCTATAAACATCCAAGGAATAGCCTCAGAAACATTCACAATTCATGTGTGGAAACATGTTGGCTTGAAAGGCTTTAATATTAAATAAAAGTCCAGAGATATATAAATACAATGCAGAACACTCGCTCAATAGTAGAGCATTAGAGCTACTTCTTTCTCCCCAAAAGTACTAACTTTGTCTCTCTAATTCGTTATGGGAGAAGCCAAGGTTAAAATTATTTTACATGATAAATAAGGATATATTTATAATTTTAGGAGTGAACTTTCACATCTTCATGACTCTTGACTTTCTATCTTCTAGTGACCTTTGGACTTCTGCAACCTTTGGAGTTCTAAATGGCATTCTAAAATTAGATACGACTTTTGGTATCACATGTCCTTTCAACTCACGTACCTCTTGAACTGATACATGACTCTTGGGCTTCTAATTTTTTTTTTTTACAATAATATATCTTGAATTCCACATCATGATACGATGAAACTAGACACGTCACTATCTTGGATGACTAGGACTGGTAATGATTGATGACATGTACTTTCTTCAGTGGTGTCATAGCTGCCACTATATTTTCTCTTTGTTGATCTTCTGATCATAGCACTTTTTCCCTCCAAAGATTCTTCAATCTTGGAGTCTTTAGGGTTATTCGATCATCAAGTTTCAGGTGTGTTCATGGTTCTATTTTTTCTTCCTTCGTTTTTCCTACTTTCCTAATATTCCTTGTGTGTGCTTGCAATGAGATCCCTCAAATACCTATTTCTATGTTAACAGAGGACTAAGGATGCAGTGATGTGCCCCTCCATAAGTGTTCCTTTCAAGATTCGCCCTTCCATTAGTTCTTTCCATGAGGTCCCTAGAATACCTGTTGCATAAGGTTCGCACTTTCAAAGGCTGAAGCACTAAGGAGGGCATAGTTTGGGGCTTCATCATGTGCTCATTCGCTCAAATGAAAAGGAAGTCAAGGTAGGGAACATGTTGGAAGCTTGAAGGATGAAGGGGAAGGTTTCAAGCTTCCCAAGTGTGCTATGCACTAAATGGAGAGAAGGAGGGCAGAGGGTGCACTCCCCAAGGGTGAAGGTTGAGGCTTCATCCCTTCAGGGGCACTCATGCACTCAAGGGGCCATAGAAAGGGTATAGGGCACACTCTTGAAGGCTAAAGACTGAGGCTTTGTGACTTCAAGGTGCAATTGTGTGATAAATCAGTTCAGGAGCATGCATGGAACATTGGGGAAACCTGAAGGACTAAACTTTGGGTCTTCAGGGGGAAATAGTGCGCTCAAGGGGGATGCACTTCTTCGAGTTGAAGGAGTGCACTCAAGGATGACATAGTCAACTTGGAGGGCATAGTTATAAACAATGGGAGTAATGATTTTGGAGTGTGCACAACCCTCAAGGAGGGTTCATGGCAGAATTATAAATAGTTGAGGTACTCCCATCAAGGCTTTAGAGCACGATCATGCGCTCTTGGCCTCAATGGGTTTGTTTTGCAGCTGAAATTTTTCTAAGTCTGGATGATTGGTCAAGGGGTCATAAAGATGAGTTCTAGACATAAAACCATGTGCGACACATACTAACTCATCAAGAAAGATTATTCAAACTTGATCAATAATGGATATGTATCAAAACACCACTTTATGCACATTCCCAAAGTATAATGAGTGAAGTGTATGTGACTACAACTTAAAAGTGTTATTTACGATCAATAAAGGTGTTATGTCCATGAAATGGATATAAATATGTTCTAATCAATGTGGTGAAAATTGGTAACAATAGACAACTCTTAATACATATAAAACAACACAAAATGACACTTGACAACTAGGGAGACACTTGATACCACAGTGAAGTAGGCTCCAAAATTCCACAGTAGTGAAATTTTCAAGGGTATTGTAGTGACGAAAACACCATGGTATTTACAGATGATATTTTGGCTTCTTTCTTTAACAAATGTATAGGTTCCCTTAGTATTGGTGTTACCATGGTACATGTGCACGTTGTATTGGTATTACGATAGAGGTGTCCTTGGTATTGATATTAACATGGTATTAATATTTGGTATTTTGGCCTTCACAACATTACCTTGATATTCACGTTTGATATTGGTATTACCTTAGTATTTTCCCTTCGTATTGGATTCAAGATTGATGAGGATAGTTTTCTTTTGAGTTAATATATATATATATATATATATAATATATATATATATATATATAATATATATATATATATATATATATATATATATATATAATTGGTTGTATGAGTGTCATGTTGAGTGAGAGTAAGAGTACAGTTGAGGGTGTGCAAGTTGTGTGAGGGTTGTGTTGTATATTTTATGAAGTAGTTTGAAGTTATAACAACAAATAGTACGAGTATGTTTCAACCAACATTTTGTGCAGTGAGAGAGGAAATGAAGTGGAGTTTTTTAAGGTCCTTTTTGGGATTGGTGGCAGTGTGTGATTATTGCAGTTTGTTGTTGAAAGAAAAGTTTATTTTGTGAGTAGTTTTATCTATTGCAGAGAGGGTTTTGCTAATGGATATTCAGATCATTTTATGCAACATTTGTGTTGATTCATTTTTTTGGAGTTTTAATTTTATGCCTTGAAGATATTGTTGTTTTGGTGTTCATGTTGAGAAGTTATTATTTCTAGTCTAAAAATGTATGAAACGAGAACAATGTAGAGGAGTTGAGTTGGACGAATCCATTGAAATCAATATAAGTGAGCATTTTTCTCGATTCAATGAAAGTTTAATAGTTTAGAAGAAACTAGGTGAGCCTCGTTCATCGTGGTGGCTTCTAGCATATAGGAATCTATAGAGTCATTTGATAGTTTACGAGTAATTGGGCAAGGATCATTGTTCGTGCTGGATTTTGGAAGATGGTTGTCCATAGATCTCCACGAGAAAGAGATATCCATTTGATAGTAGCTAGCTAAATATCTATTTAAATAATTTTGCATAATAAAATATTTTGAGTAGTGTAGTAGCAACAAGGACGGATTTTTTCACAGAGAAGGGATTTCAACCAGAAATAGTTGTGTTCCACATTCCAAATGTTTTCATGGTTTCTGGTTTATGTTTGACACCCTGCTCTCTATTTATGTGCTTTTGTTTATGCATGTTTTAAAAGAGTAATAATTTGAAGAAACTTTTATAAGTGCCTTCACTAATGATTCACCCTCCCCTCTCAGTAGTGATCTACTTTTCAACAATTGGTATCAGCGTTCAGGCTCTCGATTTCAACCTAATCACTGGCAAGTGGATCCGAGAAGTATTTGCAGAAAATTTTCCATATTTTGTTTTAAATGGATTGACAAGTTCCAATTCTTCATGGACACAAATTTACAACTTGGAAGGTTAAATTAGGTTCATATTTTCAATCCCTTAATGAAAATATTTTTTTGTCGATAGAGTATGGAGTGAAAGATGAATTTAATGATTTGGCTAAAAATATTATCTTCCATGGGATTTCAACATCTAATAATTTTATGTGAGGAATTGTGAGACTAGAAAATAGATGTTGGACACGTTACAAAATTTATATTATCGAGGAAAATTGCAGATTTTAGAAATGGAGAAAAATGCAAAGGATTCTACTCTTATTGTAGTGACAAATCAAGCCACCTCTCAAGAAGAAGATGGAAGTACCGATCGCTCACAGGATGAAGATGAAAGCCCTAGTGATAGTATTGATGGATCAAATGTCAATCAAAATGAACAATAACAAAATATCAACATAAATGATGAAGAGGAATCCAAGGTAATGTCCCTACAATAAAAAATTAAAAGGATCAAGGCTAAAAATAAAGATCATTGAATTTTGTTGAAAATGTTTGATGAAAAAAATTGTGCCTACAAAGAAGAAATTTCAAATTTGAGAAATCACTTGGTAGAATAAATGAAAATTGAAATTTGAATGAGAAAGCAATATAATGAGTTGGAGGATGAGTATCAAAAATTGAAGGTTGAAACAATTTTCTGCAAGGAAGGAACTATATAAGTTCAAATCTAGTGCTCAATCATCTACAAGCAAATAAAAAATTAGTGGACTAGCTAGTAGAAGTTAGAAAAAGGAGAATCAATAGCCATCCAGGAACCAATGGAACAAGAAAAGAAGAGCAGCCAAAATAAATTTAGTTAATGTCAAATTCTTACCTATCGAAACCATGGGCATATATCAACAAATTGTAATAGTGGATTGTAGGTTTTAACCCTGTACAGAAATTACCTGCATACAAATTCTATAACACAGAAATAAACAATGCGAGAGAATAACACATAAAACACATATACACAGAGACTTTCCCTTGGATCCCAAAACTGGGACTACCAACTTGATTTTTCATTATGTTCCTTTCAATCTTATAATACATATTTATACATGTTGAAGCATCCAATACCATGGACCAAAAACCATTACATCCAAAACCATGGACCAAAAACCATCGCGTCCAAAACCATGTGCAAAAAACATGCACAAAACCATAGGTAGGTCCGCCCATAGAGTGGGGTTACCTGCACCCCTCAAACCCCCTGTGACACCCCACGCTACATAATTGGCACAATGAAGTGGGGGCTTCACCACCCTTCTAACCCCCTGGTTGACTACATGGGCTAGTCATGGAAATAATATAACATAATACAACATTCTCCCACTTGTTGTTTTCTTTCCACAGACGGCCACAAGAGTGCTTAGTCATTTATCTAGCCCTGCAATGCCCATTGTTTCTCTACACCAAGAGAACTTCTCAGAGCTCACACATTTTGTCAATACATCCACAATATTCTTCAAAGTGTCCACCTTTACCAGCAACACCTTTTTGTCTTCTATCATATTCCTCACAAAGTGATACTAAACATCAATGTGCTTTGTCTTTGAATGATATGCAGGGTTCTTTTCCAAGAAAATTTCACTTTGGCTTTCACAGTCTATCCTTATAGCTCCCTGTACTAACTCCATACTTGAGAATAGTCACTACAACCAAACTGCTTCCTTGTTTGCATGAGTGGCTACCATGTATTTTGCCTCTGTAGTTGATAGTGCCACTACAGATTGTTTCTTACTCATCTAACTGATTTCACCTCCAAATAGGTTAAACACATACCCACTTGTAGATCTTCTCTGATCCAGATCTCCAACCTAATCTGCATCAACAAAACCACGAATATCCAACACCATGTCCAATCTTGGTCTTCCTTGGTAGCACAAACCATAATCACTAGTGCCACGCAAATACCAGAAAACCCACTTCACCACTGTCCAGTGCTCCCTCCCTGGTTTTGACATAAACCTACTCAATACTCCCATTGCATGTGTAATGTTTGGTCTAGTACAAACCACCACATACATCAGGCTACTGACTACACTTGCATATGGAATAACGAACATATCCTCTTCCTCTTCTTGTGTCTTGGGACACTGTTTAGTTGATAACTTTAATCCTATAGGAATAGGAACCTTCACAGGTTTACTATCCTGCATATTAAACCTCCGCAATATTGTCTCGACATACTTCCTCTAGTTTAACCAAAGCTTCCTCTTTGTCTAATCTCTTTTAGTTTCCATGCCAAAAATATAGTTTGTAACACCAAGATCTTTCATGTCGAATTTGGAGGACAAATGGGTCTTCAAATCCTGGATAATTTATTTGTCATTTCCAACCAGTAACATATCATCCACATATAAGACTAGATAAATAACATGGTCACTAATTAATTTAAAATACACACAATGATCTTCTTTGCTTCTAGTGAACCCAAGTCCCCGTATAAATGTATCAAACTTTTGATATCACATCCCTTGTGACAATTTTAACCCATACAGAGACCTCTTTAACTTGCGTACCAGTTCTTTCTTACCCTTCACCGCAAAGCCTTCAAGTTCCTTCATGTAGATCTCCTCTTCTAGATCCCTGTGAAGAAATGATGTCCTCACATCCATCTGTTCTACCTCAAAATCAAAAGTAGTAGCACCAGATAAAAATAATCTAATAGAAGTTACCTTGGCAATAGGAGAAAAAATATCACCAAAATCAATTCTCGGCACCTCGGAATAACATTTTGCTACCAACCGAGCTTTGTATTTCTCCACCTTTCCTTCTGCATTTGACTTCTTCTTGAACACCCATTTGTTGCCAATGGGTTTCGTTTCACCCAACAACTCCACAAAATCCCAGGCCTCGTTTTTGTGCAAAGATGCAATTTTATCAACCATGACATCTTTCCAGAGTTTTCCATCCTTTGAATCTACTGCTTCCTTCACAATTCTCGAATCATCATCAGTAATAGATAAAGAAAAATTTGAATAGAAATCATCTAAGGAATATAGCTTTCTGGCTGCCTTCTTTCTCGAACTGATCTTCTCACAACCGGAGTTTGTGGCTCTTCATCTTCTGATTCCTCCTTTGCTGTAGAGCCTGATTCTTCCTCCTTTAGCTCAAACTCCATTTTATCAAGTCCCTTTGGTTAGACTTCATGCTTAATAACATATTTTGCCTCTCTGATGGTTTCTAGTGGATTGTCAAGATATTGGTGCAGGATCTAGATTTTTTGGATGATGATGGTGAACATGTTGAGTGGCCACGCAGTTGAATATGTTTTTGATAGTACTTCTACTATTTTTGGTATATATAGAAATATTTTGTCATTGATCATGGAGGCCTTGTATTTGATGGATATGCCTTGTACTCATGTTGTTCCATATTTTGGGCATGCATAGAGGAGAGCATCTTTGTGTGTGATTGTGAAAGCCATGTATTTTCATTGTCTTACCTTTTGGGTGTTGGTCATGGATAAACCCATTGTGTCAATTAACTATGTAGGGGCTAATGTGTGTCATGTCTTATTTTGTATATCATTGATGTAGCCCCATTACATTGGGTGCATGATGTAAACTTGGGTCCATAGATGTCTTGGTTGATGATAAGTGTAGAGGAATCATATGTCAGTCTTATATACTTACCACAGCCATGTATCTTCTCCATGAAACATTGAATATGTTTCGTACTTCATTTTACATCATTTTAGTTCAGAGCGACACAATGGATCTATTGCTACAACAACAATGAGATTGTGTTTGTAACCCCATTACATGCTTAGCGGGAGCATGTTTATTTTTAGAGATTGCATGACACTAGCTAGAGACTTGTTGGTAGCTAACTTCCTTATTCTACATGCTTGTCTTACAGGGGAGTACTTATCTCATCCAACACAGTATTAGCATTATATTAAGTTTTTTTATGGCCCTTTTCCATTGATGTCAAAGAGCCGAGGGGAGAATTTGGCTTGATAGAGATCAACTTCAGAGTTATAGCCTCAGTGTTGGAGAGTGTATGGAGATAAGCCTCAAATGTTGGAGTTCAAATTGAGGTTGACATGAATGCCAAAGGGGGATCTTATTGGAATTGTAGTGTTGTCATTTATTTCAACAAGGTTGTGGTGTTTCTTGTCATATATCTTACGTCAATTTGATGAGGTGAGTAGTCCTCCTCATGATGAGTGTGATGAGTTTTGGCTTGTAACAGTGGCCAACATGTTAGTCTTGTTGGTTTCCATTGATGTCAACTTGGTTGTTGAATGAATTAGTGCAGGATTCAGAGCCTGAGTAGAGATGGTTTTAGGGCATGTTATGATGGCTTGTTATAGGTTGATGTTGCCACAAGTATTGGAGGTGCCTCTACATGTGTTGGAGGAAGTTGGATGACTTGATCATGCTGTTTTGGATGTTGGAGGTATTGCTACATGTGTTAGATATGCTTATACAAGTGTTGAATATGTTTCTACAGGTATTGGAGACTACTTGATGGCTTGATGATGTTAAAATATGTGTTGGAGGTGTTTGGCTATGCATTGGTTATGCATATGATTCTTTGGTTATATAATATTAGCAACAATGGTACCCACGGTATTTGGTATGGAAGCTAATTGGTATTACCATGGTATAGGTTTCCTTGTTATTAGCTTTACCATGGTATTCACATGTGGTATTTTGACTTGTTTCTTTGATAAGTGTATGGGTGCCGTTAATATTGGTTTTACCATGGTATTCGGACATGGTATTTTGGATTTCTTCTTTGAAAGTTGTACAGGTTCCCTTGGAATTGGTATTACCATGGTACAAATAACCTTGGTATTGATATCACCATGGTATTCACATTTGGTATTTTGGCTAGCACAATATTAGGCTCATATTCACATGTGGTATTGGTATTACCTTAGTATTGGATTCAAGATTGATGAGGATAGTTTTCTATTGAGGTAAAAAAAAAATGGTTGGATGAGTTATGTGTTGAGTGAGAGTCAAAAAGAAGTAGACGGTGTGCAAGTTATGTGAGGGTTGTGTTGTATATTTTATGAAGCAATTTGCAACAATAACAATCGATAGCAGGAGTATGTTTTAGCAAACATCTTTTGTAGTGAGAGAGGAAATGAAGTACAACATTTTTGTAGGTAATTTTTTTTATTGGTGATAGTGTGTGATTATTGCAGTTTGTTGTTGTCAGGTGTGGAGCCTGATTGTCTTCTTGATTATTCAAAGGTTTTTATTTTAGTCACGTTGGATCCCTATTATTATTGGGGCAACAACATCCCTCATTTAATCGCCATCAAAGGGGTCCAGGGGGCGATGACAACTTTTATGAGCCCCCTAGTGGGGGTTCAGGGGAACTTGGTGCAAGGTTACACCCAGCATATAATCGTACTTAACAAACTAATGCCAAGGTAACACTGCCCGCACACACCCACAATATGCATTAACAACAATAATGCATCTACACCTTGTCCCAGGATATTTGACTCAATGAAGGACTTAAATCTTTGGCCATTTAATGCTCAACTGGCCCTTTTATATAGTTGTTCCTTTGTATTGGAACCAATCACCCCACCTAAATCCTCTATCGTGACTCAATATCTCCTTAAAAGCCTTCATTGAAGACTTTATTAAAGTATTCGCTTAAATCATTCCTATCGGAACTCATTAAACCCTTCACGGCCTTTCAAAACATTTAATTCATGCATATATATGCTTCCCCCTTGTAACATGGGATCATATCTATCTATCTATCTATATATATATAATATATATATATATATATATATATATCTATATTATATATATAGCACATAAAACCATATATCAACACTTTTATTCTATTTATAATCCTTATACAAAGGATTAACACACAATACATATCTTTATGCTTTCGTTACGGGCTTAGCACAAACTTTGAGGTTAAAACCTCATCGCAATCACCATCACAATGTCCAATGGCCATACACATATGAACCATCACCCCTTTGACTCCAATATTCCACTATCGAAAGTTGTTAACATAACGTTTAAGCCTTAAAAAGGCTCGCCACACTGTGGTGCCATTATAAATGAATTTCGCTCCAAACCTTATAGTGGATTTCAAATATTAATTAGTCACATTCGTATATCATCGGGTCCGCTCATCCCTAGACCATGCTTCCATTGTGACCTCTATCTTCTCCGAATACCAATATGTGATTTCCAAACCTCCGATCGCCAATTAGCACTCAATCACTATCCACATATCGACATTCCATGACACTACTGACTCTTGATGCCTCTAATCGTCGATATGCAATTTAATCGTGATCGTTGATTTGGCCACGATCCAACAGTCCATGATTAATCATTTATTTCCCTTTGCACACCTCGAAGGCTCATTTTGATTCCTTTAAAAGGGTCTTCATTGATGTTACATGATCTAGACCGTTGATCCTGAGAGATCTAACGGTACCTATGTCTCACTCCTCATTCCTCTGTCCTTCCTTTTATAAAGAAATTATGCTAGGTCTTTGATATTTCCTCTATGACATGGTTTTTTCAAAGGGTTCTCGTCTCTTGTCTTTCACTTCCACTGTTCAGCGTCCGTTGAATTGGACTACTTCATAGATTCTTGCTTCACAACTCCTCTCCAAAGCTAATTCTAGTTTTCACTTGGATTCAATGATTCCTCGTGATTCCTTTGGACCATATTATGGCTCTGCGTACTTTAGAACTTTGCCTGCAATTCATTACAAAACCTACAAGTTCATAATTTACGTGTAAACCAATTATTCATTATCCATTCACACATTTTCACAGCTCCAAGATGAATCTATGTATATTAACATGAAGAATTTATTAGAGTTGAAACTCTTGATCTCTCGCACAGGCCTGATTCTCAACACTTGTGGCCTCCTACTTTGCCCATGGGCTTACATATGCTTATATGGAAACTTGGATAATATTATTGATCCTGTCCTTTCTCTAAATCACTTGCAAAAACCCTAAAGCTCTACATGCATGCATATATATATGTGGCAGACTTTATCCACTCTAGCTTTTCTTTGTTTTAAAATAGAAAAGTCTCCTTATCAGCTCAATGGTCCACATCTATTCTTTTATGCCTAAAAGCTCTCCCTTCCTCCTAGTATCATGGAACTACTCATGTTCTCATTTATTTATTTTGAGAGCATCTAAATAAATCACACTTAAAGGCCTAAATATTACTTTGACTTGGAAATCAGGAAACTAACTCCTAAAATGCATGACCCCCTATGTCTACTATTTACAATGTTTTTCCTTGAGCTGACTGCTCCTGCATTAAACTCCCAAAGTAGATCATGTGTCTTCTAGTATTGTCTTCCTGTTTCCCATACTTTGTTTTGTAACCATTCAAAGGCTCTGCTTCTTTGCTTCTATTGTACTTTTGCCGTCTTTGCTTCTATCTTCTTCTTTCTGTCAATCAAATTCAAGTTCTGATTGATATTGCTTGTTGTTGCTACCATTTTCCTCCATCTGAATTGCTTCATCATCTGCTACCACATTTCTTCAATTTCTATGTCCAGCATATATTTGGGTTGGTCCATCTTCTGCTTCATATTTCTTTGTTCTAGGTTGTTGATAATGTCTTCTACATTGGCTCTTGTTGGGCTTGCTACCATTTTTTCTTTACTTGCTTCATCCTTTGGTTTTCTTGCTGCCTCCCTATCATCCTTATGCTCTCTCATGACTGAATCATGACTGTTCAGCATTATTTTGAGTAAATTAACTTATTTTCTCCATGGATTGAATTCTTCCACAAAATTCTCTTCTTTCACCTTTATTTTGTTGTTCACTTGTGCCAAATATCCTCCAGCAATAGCAACAAAACCTGCACACTCAAACCACTTGTTAAAATTAAAGACATAAGGCTATTCTACATTATCTTCCTTTGGCAACAATTTAGTTTGTTGCTCTTTTTTCTCCTTCTTTTCCATCAGCACATTAGTATGTTGTTCTAAATTCTCAAAAGAATTCATGAGACTACCTATTAGTCTCTCTTCCACACCATCTGTCCTAATGATGTCCTCCTACTCTTTTCCATTGTAGTGAACTTCTTTTTTCTGCAATCATACTGTCATACTATGAATTCTCCAACAAATATTCCATCAATACAATTTCTCCATGACACTTTGCCAATACTTCATAGTCACTTATGTTTCCTACATTTACACACAAATTACTAGTTTGGGAATCATAAGGTTCAACAGTCTCAACTGTTGCTTCACATATCAGCTCTTCAGACTGATTTTCATCTCCTCCTTTCACAAGAACTTGTTCTAGTGTTGTTACATCTTCACACATCCATGCATTGTTAAGTTCCTTTTTCTGCAATAATTCAATGCTTCTCTTATTTAAGAGACATTCTTTGTCCTCCTTTTTTTCATAGTTTTTACCTTATAAAAGATGCTCCCTTATACTTCTATCAGTTTCAACAGATTGCTCCAAAAAACACTCTTTTACTAGTGTTCTTTCTCCCTCTGCTAAGTCTTGTCCATAGACTTCTTCCTTCTCAACATCTTTCAATCGATGTTCTCCTTCCTCAACAGCTTCCATGGCTATTTTTATTGTGCCTATCATCATGGTGAATTGATGATCCCTTACTATGTTTTCATCTAACATAGTTTATTGCTATTTATCTTCTCTTCTAAAGATATCTTCGAATGGTTATTTTTCTCCTACAATATCTGCCATCATACACAAACTATCAATTTTAAAAATATAAGACCCTATGGTCACACTTGATGGTTCAGCCATCATATCTCCTTGCTGTTCTAGATCATTTATATGATTCATAAATTCTTTGATGGTCTCTTCTTCAATCTCCTTAAGCCCTTCACTTAGTTTCTTGACATCTTCCACCAGCTGTATATGAGATCTATCTACCTCATCTTCTTCCACAATATAATTTAGATTCTACTAGTCTTTTTCCTTCTTCATGATAATATCAGTCAATTTTCCTTCACCTAAAAACATACAAATTGTCAGATTTAAAAACATGTGACCCTTCAGCATTACTTGAAGTTTCAATCTTCAAGTCTTCATCTTCACTATCTCCTAGAAATTCTCCTTATTCTAGTTCACAAATGGATTCTTTCATTTCTAACTCAACTTCCTTGAGTTTTCCATTTAACCACTTCACTTTATTTTGCTGTTGCCTTCTCTACATCTCATTCCACTCTACAGGCTTCTTCCTCAAGACACAACCTAGTCTCTGGCTTTCCTCAAACATTCTTCTTAATGCATTGAGTTGTTCTTTTAATTCAGGAATCTCTTTGTCAATTTCTTCTTCACTCATATTCTTGCCATTTTCTTTGGCATCCTTCTTCTCATATCCTCTACCTTGGCTTCTGTTTGAACCTCTGCTATGACTATCAGTAGTCATCTTCCTTTCTTTTATCTTCATGAGCTCATTTGCAAAAGCCTCTACAATAGCTAGTCCTCTTGGCTAAAATGTTACCTCACTAAGGTCTCCTCGCTTAGTCCTTTTAGTAAGCACCGGTCCTCTGTCTAGAACCTCTTCTTCATGAGCAACACCTTTTCTCCTTCTAGGCTTCTACAATCTCTCACTCTCTCTTGAGAACACTTCAGCTGTCCTCTCTGTTCAATTTCTTATTGGATTCTTCAGGTTCACTGCCACTTTTCTTTTGGAGTATTCTCCTTACTCTATCTTTAAAAACTCACTTGGTTCTTCTCACACATTTTCTCTTGCTATCATCTGTGCATTACTATAAAAAAAAACACACACATTCCTAATTTAAAATAGAACACATTACCTCACTTCCAAGATCTCAACATGATCTTGTTTCACCATTCCAACTGTCCTTTGAATTGGGTGTCCTCTGTTTTGTTTCCAAGTCCTCTTTCCTTCAGAACTTGTTGCTTCTCTTTCCTTCAAGGAATTCTCTATTCGTACTTACTCCAAGTTTCTACTCGAATTGCTACAATCTTCCACTATATTCTTTATCATTCAACACATTACCTTTTCATGTGTGAAAATTCCTTTTCGCAAAAATCTTCCCCATTTTATTTATGTTCCAATTTCAGAATTTTGTTCTGATGCAGATCTGCTCTGATATAAACTTCTACTCAAATAGTAATTTTTCTCTAATACCACAAATGGTGTAGGGATACACCCAGCATATGATCATAATTAACAAATCGGTGCCAAGGTAACGCTACCCGCACATAAATGATATTTAACTCAATGAAGGAGTTAAATCTTCGGACCATTTAATGATCAAGTGGCCCTTTTATACAATTGTTCCTTTGTATCGGAACCAATAACCTCGCCTGAATCCTGTATCGAGACTCAGTCTCTCCTTAAAAGCCTTCATTCAAGACTTTATTAAAGTCTTCCCTTAAATCATTCATATCAGAACTCATTAAAACCTTCAGAGCCTTTCAAAACATTTACTTCAGGCATATATATCCTTCTCCTTGTAACATGGGATCATATGTATATATATATATATATATATAAAGCACATAAAACCATATATCACCGCTTTTATTCTATTTCTAATCCTTATACAAAGGATTAACACACAATACATATCTTTTCGCTTTGGTTACGGCCTTAGCATAGAATTTGAGGTTAAAACCTCATCACAATCGTCATTGCAATGTCCAATGGCCATACACATATGAACCATCACCCCTCTGAATATGATATTCCACTACTAGAAGTTGTTAACATAACATTTAAGCCTTAAAAAAGCTCGCCACACTGTAGCGCCATTATAAAGGAATTCCGCTCCAAACCTTATAGCGGATTTCAAATATTACTTAGTCACATTCCTATATCATTGGATCTACTCATCGTGGACTATGCTTCTACTGTGACCTTTGTCTTCTTCGAATGTTGATATGCGATTTCTAAACCTTCGTTCGCTGATTAGCGCTTAATCGCTATCAGCTTATCGATGTTCCATGATACTGCTGACTCTTGATGCCTCTGATCGTCGATATACAATTTAATCGTGACTGTTGATCTGGCCACGATCCAATGGTCCATGATTAATCGTTGCTTTCCCTTTGCACACATCCAAGGCTCATTTTGATCCCTTTAAAAGGGTCTTCGCCGATGCGACATGATCTGGACCGTTGATCTTAAGAGATCTAACGGTACCTATGTCTCACTCCTCACTCCTCCGTCCTTCCTTTTATAAAGTGATTACACTAAGTATTCAATATTTCCTCTGTGACATGGTTTCTTCAAAGGGTTCTAGTCTCCTGTCTTTCACTTCAACTATTGAGCTTCCACTGAACTGGACTCCTTCGCGGATTCTTGCTTCGGAAATCCTTTCCAAAGCTAATTATGGTTTTCACTTGGATTCAATGATTCCTCGTGATTCCTCTGGACCATATTACGCCTCTATGTACTTCAGAACTCTGCTTGCAATTCATTACAGAACCTATGAGTTCATAATTTACGTGTAAACCAGTCATTCATTATTAGTTCGCTCATTTACACAGTTCCAAGATGAATCTATGTATATTAACATGAACAATTTATTACAATTGAAACTCTCGGTCTGTCGCGCAGACCTGATTCTCAACACTTGTGGCCTCCTACTTTTCCCATGGGCTTACATATGCTTATATGGAAAATTGGATCGGATTATTGATCCCATCCTTTCTTTAAATAACTTACTAAATCCCTAAAGATCTACATGCATGCATATATATGTGGCCGATTTTATCCACTATAGCTTTTCTCCGTTTTAAAACAAAAAAGTATCCTTACCAGTTCAATGGTCCACATCTATTCTTTATGCCTAAAAGCTCTCCCTTTCTCCTAGGATCATGGAACTACTCATGTTCTCATTTATTTATTTTGAGAGCATCTAATTAAATCACACTTAAAGGCCTAAATGTTACTTTGACATGGAACATAGGAAACTAATTCCTAAAATGCATGACCCCATATGTCTTCTATTTATAATGATTTTCCATGGGCTGAATGCTCCTACATTAGCACTACCCCTAAAGCTAAAAAAAGATGAATTTTTTCCTTTTAAAATACTATAATTCCATAGTCAATCTGGGTTGTTCATTAGGTGGATGATTTGACGGTAGAATTAATGTTAATTTAGGGTTTTTTTCTCTATAAGGCAATGCTCGGTTTATATGACAAAATTGCATTGTGATTGTGTGTTATTATTATGAGTGAGAGAGAAGAGGAAATAACATTGAATATGTTGTAGGTTGTATCTCTTTATTTTCTTGGAAAATATAAAAGGAAGGACTAGTTGTTTCTCCGTGGACATAGCCCAAACTGGATGAACAATGTATATTTGTGTCTCTCTTCTTTTGTGTGTTTCCATATTTTTTTCTAAAATATTTTGTGTATTTCATTGCTCCATAAATTAATTTCTAATAGTTGTTGAGAGAAGCATTTGTTTTGTGGGTAATTTTTCCTATTGCATAGAGGTTTTTTTTTATGCATTTTTTAGATCATTTTATGCAACATTTGTGTTGATTCATTTTATTTTCGAGTTTTAATTTTATGCCTTGGAGATTTTGTTGTTGTGGTTTTGATGTTGAGTAATTCTCAGTTCTAGTATGAAAATGTATGAAGCAAGAATGACATAGAGGAGTGGAGTTAGAAGACTGACAAAATCAATTTAAGGGAGAAAATTTCTCAATCTAATGATAGTTGGATATTTCAAAAGAAATTGGGTGAGGCTCATTGGTCATGCTGGCTTCCAGCTTATAGGAATTTGTAGAGTCATTTGATAGTTCAAGAGTAATTAGGTGAGTATTGTTCATCGTGGTGGCTTCTAGTAGTTTGTTCTTCATAAATATGCATGAGAAAGAGATCTCCATTTGATAGAAGCTAGCTGAAAATATATGTAAATATTTGTTTGAGATAATAAAATATTTTGAGGAGTGCAACAACAACGAGGGTGGGTTTTTTCCCACAGAATGGTTTTCCACCAAAATTACTTGTGTTCCATGTGTTGAATGTTTTCATCATTTCTGGTTTATGTTTGATGCTCTTATTTTTCTTATGTGCTTCTATTTATGCATGTGTTAAAATAATAATAATTTCGAGAAAATTTTATTACTGCCTTAACTACTGATTCAGCCCCCTCTCAGTAGGGATCTTGTTTCCAATAATTATGTTTTAAAGGGATATTTATAGTAATTTATTTTGGGATTTGTATTCTTGTTGATAAAATCATCCTCACCTATGTTAGAATGTTTTACTGTTGGAAAAATTGTTTCACTTTTCAAAATAGAATAAGATCACCAAATGACTGAGAATAGAATCAAGTGGAAACAACATTGGAGTTTTTTTTGTCTTATCAATTTGAACGTGCAATGTCGAACTTGCAATGTCTAATAGAGAATTTGTTGCTACCATTTCTTGTTTGAATTGAAACTTACTTTCATGTATAATAGAAGGAAATACATTAAAAAAAAAAATTCTCCATGAGAAGTTGTATCCATTCCGTATTTAGAAAAATGCATGGAACCGTTGAATTTCGAGATACTAGTTGAAGAAACATGGATTTGAGTTTCAGCTAGCATTGTGCATACCAAGTGCTTCCAATTTAGCACAATCATAGTAGTTTTCATGAAATTAATGGAAACAATATAGTGGCTACTATTGGCCGAAGAGGCACTTCATATAATCTTTTATTTTTTCGATTCGTAGTCAAGGCTCTTCACTCTCACAATGATAAGGAAAATGGGGTCGAAATCAAATATTTAAATTAGATACTTAATGCCATACTCTAGCATAAAATGTATGAATTTTATTTTTAGAAAATTGATGTATGAATTTTATTTTTATAAAATTGATCGATGAAAATATGACATCATTAGTGAAGTTTGTTATAAAAATGATGAGGCCATAATCTATTATTTTAACAAGAAAGGTATTCAAAAGAAAAATGATATTTCCAAGTGTAAAAGAAATGTATGGGTATATGAATTATATTGCTGCCTAGGTTTGAAGACTTATGTAAAATTCCATGACAAGTAAAAAAGTTCAAATATAAATATTTTGGAGTAAAAAAATAACAAAAAGTGTATAGGAGTCAAGGATGAATTAAAATGTATCAGTATGATCCAAAGACACATCGAAAATTTATTGAAGTAAAAAAGAAGATAGGTTTATTGAATGTGTCATAAGGGTGTATGATTAGTGGTTCATTTTTGTTAATGCAAGAATTTAAGTTCGTTCAAATTGTGAATTTTTTTGAGTCTATAATACAAATAAAAGTTGTAAGAGACATAGTTATATGTTATTGTTGTAATTTTGAGTGAAGGAAATGTGAGGTTATTTTTTACACAGAATTGGGTTTCTGTTGGAACTAAACATTCTAAAAATAGATAAGCTTTTGTCTTTCTTGTAATAACCAGACATTATGAAGATAAGAAGAGTCAATGACCAAGTTAATTGTATTTTTGGATAATATATAGAAAACACATTTTTTAAGTTGAATGAAGATGACTGTAGGTATCTTGTATATAGAGACGTGACATCTACAAGAAACATTTCTATGATTGTATTCTAGTGGAAGAAGAATGAAAGAACACTGATGTAAAGAGAGGAAAATAGTGCATACTTGATGAGGATGACTTGAAAACAAGGTTTTTGGAATAACCACTTATAGTAAGAAATATGTAACGAAGAGAAGAACAACTCCCAGTTGCAGTTGGCTAGAAGTTGTCACGATAGCTCCATAGTTGCAAATGTGGGTAGGGTTTCATAGAGAAAAAGAGAAATAGAAGCTCTTGGGAGGAGGTTAGAAGGTGCATGAGCCTATACCTATGGTAGATCAAGAGTTGGAAGGTTGTATCATAAGGAACTAGGAATAACAAAAGGCTAAGTTAAAGAAAGGATCTTGTCAGCTATTTTGTAGTAGAGTGAAATAAACTTGTTACTACAAAAGATATTTGTAGCTCACAGTGAACGTGGAGAAATCCATAGAAGGGGAGACAAAGGGAGAGAAAGAGAGAATATTATGTATAGTCAATTAAAGGGTTCAAAATGAAGCCAAAACAAAGTGAAATAAGACATAGATTCGATGATAGAAGAAGGTTCTAATATAGTTGAAGCAAATGGACTCATATAAGACAAAAGGCAAAAAAGGTGGAATATGATGCAGAAATTAAAAAGAATACATCCACATTAAAGTAGGAAAAACATGTTTAACCAAGAAGAAGCAAACAATGCAAGGTATAAAACAAATATTTTTTGTGTAGGTTGAGAGGTAGATATCATAAATCCATAAAGAAAAACATCCCTACGAAATAGTCCCTGGATAATTTCCTTTAATAATAATCTTGGTAAGAGATTGAAAACTTTTTAAATTATATGTATCTGAGTCAATAGAGTTTTTGGTATGAAAAAAAATTATTTAAACCATCTTTGATCATGTGAGCATAAACCATGAGATGAGGTATGCTCATTCAGAGAAAAACGTGATGTGGGAAGAACCATTAGTTTGAGGTAGTCCACAACTAACAAAGTCATCGATCTTAAAAAGGAGGTAGTAAGGTTCATTTCAAGTCATGAAAAGGGGCTTGTGTAGAAGGAGAGTCCATGAAGAGTTTTTGTTCCTTAGGTGTCTGATGTAGGCACATCAACAACAAGGTTACAGTTCAATCAAGAACTCATGGGAATGAGGATGATGACATTGATGATGATGGTGCAATGTGAGCAATAGGTGCATGTATGAAAAGTGAAATAAAAGAATGGTTGATGAAACATGTATGAAAATGAAGAAGGCCAAATATCAATTAAAGATGAAAACAAAGGACAAAAATGCAAAGATAGAGAAAACACTAATTTAATGAAGAATGCTCATTAAAGAGGAGAGATGAAGAAATAGTTCTTGTTTGTAATGTTTAATTAATAATATCGTGAAAATATTGTAAAATAGACTTATTAGTCCTTGCCGTGGAATGACTATAGAAATTGATTTTCCTGTTGACCATTCTTAGTTTACCATTGAGCAATCCATGTTATAATGTTTAACTTTGAAAAAAAATTATTTATTTTTCAATATTATTGAAAATTTTATTTTTCAAACATTTGATTGGGCCATAATTTTGAAGGTATATCCTTTGTGCCATGTCGATAATTGCCTCATATTTTTTTGCCATAATTTTTTGATATAGTCGCAATGTCCATTCCATTATTTTTAAATATTTATGCAATTATTTTTCATTGTTAAACTTCAAAATTAAAATCCTTGAAAATAGCTCATACTAACATAATGTTAGAACTAATTAACTAATTATAATATGTTTTCTATGATCACCTATAATTGTAAAAGGAAAACCATTTATACCTTAAATGTATCATTGGAAAATGATTTAATTAATAGAAATTCCCCAAAAAAAATTAAAACATACTAGAGATGTCATTTTGCTTTGTAAATAAGAATGTGATTTACATTGGTTTATTATTACAATATATGAAATATATGTTTTTTTCTTTTTCTAGATGTCATTTTGCTTTGTAAATAAGAATGTGATTTACATTGGTTTATTATTATAATATATGAAATATATGTTATTTTTCTTTTTCTTTTTAATTATACTTAATATTTTTTTTCCATTTAAAGAATATTGTATTCTTATTTTTCTTTAAACATGTATTAATACAAAATTAAATATCAAAAAAATTTACGCCGCTGGCCACCATGTAAAAATTTCGTCTATAAACAAATGTCTTAAGCTTTGTTATATTTTCAAAAATTATAACAAACATATTTGGGATTATAAATGATGGTGTTTTGATTTATATCCCAAATATATATTTAAAATGTGGTGTTTATTTATTATATGATTTATATCATATAAATTTGTATTGATATTATAATTTATTTATGTTATAATTTAGTTAACTTCTCGTATTTAAAATTAAAAAATTAATATTTTATATATAAAAAAATTATTAAAGTGTATAGGCAACTTATTTTGTATTATCTGAAGTCTAAGCGTTTCAACAACTTTTCAAAAACTATATATTTTATAAATTACAAATGAATTTTTCAAATTTAATTTACTATAAATAATGCAAATTCATTTAAGAAAGAAATTGCAAATTATAAATATTATTAAATCGGTAAATTCTAATCACATAAATAATATTACATAATAAATTAGAATCATTAATTTGATTATAATTTTAAATTCATTTAAAAGGAATAGTAATAATTATATTTAATACTACTAAATAAATATTTTTCTGTCGATAAAGATGCTTTCATTAGATTACCAAAAAGATGTTGAGTATAAAATTTATCTCAACAAGCTCATTTTTCTTATTCTAATCAGAGATGATGAGATTGAAACTTGGAGGAAAATATAGATAAACCATCACATTTTTTATTTGTGATAGGCTTAATAGCTTTGGCATACATAGGCAAAACAGAAGAGAAGCTTGAATAGGAGACAACATATTAAGGAAGTGGGTTGGGAGGAATGACAAGAGGACCAGAAAATTAGCCCGCATGTTCATGCATGTGAAAATCAATATGCTCCACCCTCATCTCCAGGTTTCTCAGGTCATCGTTGATGCGTCAATGCTAGCGTCAATGAATCTCTAGCTATTCCAAAATTTCATTCAAACTACACTAGATATCGTTGATGTAGGTTACTAGCTCATTACGATCCTCATATTTGTGATCCCTCAGAATGTCCATGTTCACCTAGACGTTGTGCACTTAGGTCGCAATGAACATGAGGGTGGCCAGAGAAATCACATGGCCTAGGGAAGAAGCTAGAGAGATATCAACTCCCTCCTATATTTCTCGACTGCCAGATGTGTTTGTGGGCAACTGATTACCTAGGTTTAGTCGCTTAGCATAGCGGTGATTGCCTCGCCCTGAGCGAGGGCATCCACTTTTACGTGCAATGATGTCGAGCTAAGGTCCTGAGAGGAAGGGAGAGGCTAGAAAACAGGAACCATAAGAACTATATATGATCGAATAATCAAACATGTGGAAAATCCACCGTTGAGATATATAACACCATGCAATACAACCAGATACAAGAATATTGGTGGATGACATGAGATTGAAGTCACAGGGTGCCTCTAAGCAAGGGGCTTTCCTCCATACTCAAAACAAGCTGATAAAAACACCCTTTAGACACAAATAATTCCCACCACCAGTCTGACATTATGCTCTTAGGCTCGCCTTCGTGATTTCGGAGGCATGCAGTGTGACTATGGAGCTCCCCTTCTCTTTGAGTGTCGGAAGGAGTAGCAAACCAACAAGATCATAGCCCGAAATGAGCCCAATTGCATAAGTGGGCACTCTAATACTTTAAATGCAAATTGCAGGGGTAGAAATTGGCTTACCTCGAGGACTAGGCAACTCCTCCATCACTGACAGTAACTCTTCATCCCTCGAGAATAGGTTCTATGCAGGAAGACAAAGAGACTCAACATTATCTCTCATGTTAGTATCCCATCGATAGTCCCTGCTTTCAGTGTAGTGCGGCCCTGAGCTGTCCCACACAACTGTCACTCTATGCACCTAGTGCCTTGACCTCAGCAAGGCATTCCAATACTAAGTACTACTACCCTCTGCACCCTCCCAACTCATCCTCTGAAACATACAACTAAATAATTTCCCTATGTGCCCTGGCTACTTATCAACAACGTATGCGAGCAGGGTGTTTGCTTGTGGGAAATTAGAGCATTCCTAACTCTTCATGGAAGATTAATGGAGCATGTGGAGGCTAGAAAGGCTTTGTACTCAGCCCACTTTCCAAGTGGTGATCTAAATGCACACCCCCATTGGGAAATTAAAATAGATATTAATTTATACCTATTAACATAACTTTTATATGAAAATATGTCCATCAGAATTAGAATTAAATCCTTTATAATTTAATTGTTTATAACCCTTGATGGTTTGTTTAATTAGTTAGTTCAATTCTCCTAGATGCCTTCACATTTACTCTTTGTGAATAAGCCCATGGAAATTGATATATTTGGGTGAGTATATTTGGATATTTCCTAATATATATATATATATATATATATATATATATATATATATATATATATATATATATATATATATTATATTATATTATATATATATATATATATATATATAATTAAATATAATAAGTTCATCAATTCCAAAAATAAAAATGTCTATCAACATCATTAACATCATAATTTCAATAGAAAAACTTATATATATATATATATATATATATATATTATAGAGAGAGAGAGAGAGAGAGAGAGAGAGAGAGAGAGAAGTTTTATATGTTAGTTTTATGTTGAGATTATGATGTTAATGATGTTGATAGACATGTTTATTTTCGAATTTCATAATTTCAATGTAATTATAAATAATTATTATGTGGATGGTAGGGATTTAATCATCATAAAATATTCTTAACAGTATACACTAATGAAAAGGTGAGATTTATTTCCAAAGAAGTTATGTCTTTTCCACCTTTTTAGTTAAATTCATTAATTCAAAAAATGACATATGAGCAAGTGTCATATGAAATGAGTCACATTTTTTTGAACATGTGGTATTGATAAGATATAGTATTTTCTCATGATATTATAAGAAAAACCTAGTTGTAAACTAAAAATCTCCATAATAAAATGGGAACCAATCTCCATGATTAACAATCTTATTAGACGTTTTTTTTTATGTATATATCTTTCACTTATATATTAATTTTTTTATCATTAGTAATTATTATAAACAAAGTTATAATTTAGTTAATTTTTATGATCAATATTTACGAGTCAATTTGTATTTTTAGTTTTTCGTGGAAAATTTGTAATTTTATTCAACATGAAAATCACGAAAGAATATTACATCTAAGATGCTCTAAAACATTCCCATATCATCCATGCAAACGATACACTAAAAAAAAAAAGATTACATTGAGATATATGGTCAAGTGAGATAAAAATCACCTATTTTCCCTTATTTTCCTTTCTTTTTGTTAGCCTTCTACCATACTCCTTGTTTTGGGGGCGATGTTAATATCACTAGTTAATCGTTGTATGATTGTGGTGGGATCTCTTTGTCTGAGTATGATCTCTCAGATGTATGAGGTCTTTTAAGGCCAATTGATTCTTTGTCCATTGGCATCTCTATTTTTTTCTTTTCTAGTACCATGTTTTTCTGTTGAATCTATATCATGCTGAGATGTCACCTTTGATGTGGAATTATCCCCTTCTTCCACTTTTGAGTCACTGTGAGAAGGAGGTTGAGGATCTTGGATTATTTTCTTCATCATATTCATTGTCATATTATGAGTTTTTGGGGAACTACCATCCCCTTTATTTGGTGTGTTGCCTCTTCTTCTTTTTTGTTGCCTTTCTTGTTTGAGGAATAGGAATTCTGAAGATGCCCTGTTTGAAAACAAGTTCAACAACAAAATGTTTTATTCTCATATTTTAACAACTGTGTCGACTGAAATTTATCATGTTTTAATAGAATGGGATTAGGGAGACATTGGTTGGGTCAATTTCTACAAATATCTTGGCAAAAGTAAAAATTCCTTTTCAGCTTCTATCGAGTCTTTTTCTTTAGATTTTTTTTTTCCATAATGTTGTTAATGTGGAGGGGTAAGTTTGAAAGCCTTATTGATCATGTAGAACATAAAATTTCCAAAAATTGAATGGTAAGTTTGGAAGCCTTATTGCCAATGGCATTGTTGTTACCACCATATTTGTTACATCGAACCCTAGAAACCATGGAGTAACACAAAACCCACCTTACCCGAGATCCATAATGTCTTACTTATTCTCAAATTGTATAAGAAACACCCATGGGGGCACACAAAGTTAGTGCATGGATTTTATAGTACATGAAGAGTGTACCCACTCATACAGGCCTTCTGTTTTTTTGCCAATAGCTATTAAATAGACAAATTATTGCTGAGGATTTTAGAACATCATGATAAAGTTTTACTTGTCGGTTTTGATGTCCATTTCTCTAACCTTATACAATGTATGGACCTGCTATAGTTTGAAACATATCTTCTTGGGTGGCTTCCTTCCCTTCAAGTGCACCTTTGAATGAAGTGGTTCCATTTTGATTTCTTGAACCTCCACGCACCTTCAAATTTAGTATTAGCGTTGAATCTTTTGTAACAACATAAGCTTCCAACGGATGAGTATCATGGAGAACCTTTCCTGCATATTCAAAGTCTTGGGATGTTATTGGTATGTTATATTATTTAGGTATTCAAAGACTTGGAATCTTATTGGTATGTTATATTATTTAGGTATTTCTTGTTTATTATAAAATTTGTTTTAAATGTCTAATATAAATTTTAATAAATAAAATAGATTATAGTAACAAAATTATATAATTGTGTTAAGAGGGTTTAGTTTAATATGGAAAAATCATGTTGATTTGGTCAAAATAAAATAAAAAATAAAAATAAAGTAGTTTTATTTTATTATTATTTTGATTAATTTTTTAAAAAAATTATAAATAGTCAAAATAGAGATGAACCCATACCACATGCCTAAACGATAAAAATTCAACACCAATGAAAGAAGATTGTTTTCCAAAAACTAGTACTCAAGAGGGGAGTACTATAGCTAAGATTACCCTTAGGCCTTTTATGAAATAACAACTAACTGAGTGATTTAAAAATGATCGAAACCCTTGATCCAATAAACAAAAGTACTTTTGATAAAAATCTTTTTTTTTTGGTCTACTTTTCACTATTGTCCTCCCAATCCTCACGATCACTGTTAGAAATTTCAAGGGCGTGACTCTAATCTGAACAAAAGGGGCTTGAATTATAGATCCAGCCTGATATTGATTCAACACTAGCAGATTGATCCAAATCTAGTCAAAAGTCATCAGATTTTTCAATATTTTTTACTCAAACAAAGCCTTGGATGCCTTCATTCCATGTTAACGCACTTTAATCTCCTCCAACTTTAGCACCCACCACGTCTTCAGGACCTCTAAGTTGCTCATAGCTTTGATTCCCTTGTCGATTTGGGCTCCACGACAATGTATTCCATACTCTTCGCACAACAAAGACTTTACATTCATGCCATAACATAAACCCTCAGATACATACGGAGCCACAGTCCTTGGTGGCGACAGCATGGTAAGGAACGAAGACCGCTACAACCCTAACCTACATCCAATTATGCTTTTAAAACCAATTAATCTATATAACTACACCAGTTATAATCATTTATATTAATTAATTTATATCGCTCCACTAATTATAATCATTTATATTACTACATTAGTTATAATCATGTTCCGCTTACATTTATACCCGTTTTAACAACAGATGGAAGAATAACTTCTCAAAGATGAGCAAGGAAATATAATTCATAATTCAAATGGGACAATACAGAATGACATGATTGGATCCTTGACATCCATGATTGTTGAGCACTGGTGTGGTTCTGAGGCAGAAATAGCCGATAAGCATGAGATTATTTTAATGAATCTCAAGTGCAATAAAATATCCAAATATGAAGACTTCCATTGAGATTATATGCAGAGAATCTGTGAAGTCAAAGACTCAAAGAATTTGTTATGGAAGTAACTCTATCTTGCAGCACTTCCTTCCAAATTTGTTGACTATCTCAGACTATAAGAATTTTTTCAAATGCCTTTTGAGTCTTACCCATGGGGACAAATATATTCAATTATTATTAAAGCTCTAGTTAGTCTTTGCACAAGCTCAAAAATTAATAAGTCTCTAGAAAAGTTATCCAAATTCCCTAATAGCAAATCATTATGCATCAAGTATGGGTTATCTCTTGATGATACATTAGTAAAAAGGAGAAAAATCAAGAAAAGAGCAAAGAAAGAAAATAATTTATCAACCAGAAAAGACTTTAAGAAGCAAGGCCGATCTTTTCGATAGCATAAAAGGAAGGGATATTAAAAATATGTCCCTAAGACACATTATTATAAACCATTTGATAATCACCTACATAGTGCCAAGCAAGAAAAATGGAATAAATTGACATGTTGGTTGTGTCGAAAAAGTGGACATACTGCAAATAACTGTCCAGTAGGTGAAGAATCAAAAAGAAATCAAGGTAAGAAATCTCATCCTCAAAATCAAAAATAAAAAACTCCAAAAAAAGAGGCTCAGTATCTTTGCATGAGGTGTGGGTTTAGAAATCATAAAACTGATCATTGCCCCAATATGGTGATCAAAGAACACCCCCAAATTCAGTAGCAACAGTTGCTTGACTCATCTATTGAAAGTTCTAGTTCTGTATATACTTTAGAACAAGTTGAATAATAAAATTTTTGGGCAAATGCTTGTGATTGTTCAGATTATGAAAATTGTAAATGTATTTTCTCTTCTGTAAATTGTAAATTGTAAATGTATGAGGTTCATTTTAATATAAATATAAATAATTATTAAGTGTATGGTATGCATTTAACCTCCATGGAATATTCTATAATATTCCCATTAGTATTCACAAACCAAATATTGAGTTTTATTTCCAAAGCATTGATGCATTTTTTGTCATTTAGTTAGAGTTGTGGATTTTTAGGGATTTGATATTGATAATGCATGGTAACCATGTTATTGTAACAAAATATATTTAAAGATTAAAAAATTCCATGATAAAGAGAGGATGAATCTCAATGAGTAGAAGTCTTGTTTTATATATAATATATATATATAATATATATATATATATATATATATATATATATATATATATATATATATATATATATATATATATATATATATATATATATATATATATCTATCTATCTATCTATCTATCTATATATATATATATATATATATCTATCTATCTATCTATCTATCTATCTATCTATCTATCTATCTATATATATATATATATATATATATATATATATATATATATATATATATATATATATATTATATAATATATATATATCAATTTTTAATCATTATTATTGGAAATGATAATAAATAATTTAAAATAAAGTTATAATTTAATTAATTTTATGTTTTGTAAAATTTTAAGAATGTGAGATGTATCATGAAATTAGTATTTTAGTGTATATTATGCATAGAAGCATATCAACATTTACAAACTATTTAATTTATATGGTTGCACTATTAAATAATGTAATTTCTATTATGATTAAAGTTACAAATTATAATAATTATTAAAAATATATATAATTTAAAAACCCAATAATTTGGTTATGGTATTAGAAAGTTTGACATGATACCATCTTTTTTCTTATCTCTCTTAGAGTTTTTTACTAAACGAGGTAGGGTTTTTGATATTGTACAAAAGTATTTTTCGTGTTACCACTACATTTATTTGGATTTTAAACCATTTGGTGTGGCATGAACAAGTGCCTCAAGGGGGTGGTGTAAACCCTCCCTCAGGAATTTAGTCATGGGAGACAGAGGTTCTTTTTCAAGCCATGAGATGCAAGAACACCATCAATCCGATTTCGGCCCAAGTTGTGTATATAGAAACAAAGAAGGTTCTCCACTAGGGGTGAATTGGAAAAATCATATGCAAGGGAGATGCCTCCCTAAGGTAGTCAAGAATCCAAAATATGAAGTAAAAGCAAACAAAATTGATATATAAATGAAGAATGTGAAGGATCACGCCTTAATATGTAAGTCTATTGCCATTTGACCAATAGAGAGCATTGGTTGGATGGATCGAACAAAAATGGAAACTAAAGGAACACATCGATCTCAAGTTGCCAGAAAAGTGTTCTTTATAGTGATTTTTTCAAATTGGATGACATAAATAGGTTATTCAATAGTGACATATATATTTTTTAATATTGCAGGATTATTTATGAAATTCTAGCAAGAAAGGTATAAGTGAGAACATGAAAAATTCATGGAATCCCTAAACTTTGTTCCCCTATTTTATTTATTAAAATAATTTTGGGAAGAACAAATATTATAATTTATTGGAAGTATGGTTGGATATTCAATGAAACTATTCAAAGTGACCAAGTGAGGATGCCACACCTCATATTTGAGGATATATGTGTATATGAATATCTCACATACATTACTACAATAAATCAAAATTTTCTACCATGATGAAGTTTGGAAAAATCCTCTAGCATATCAACATGTATTGATTAGATGTAGCAAGCTCAATGAATATAACCATCTCTCCAGGGATTGTCCCATGAATCTCACAAAGAAAAAATGAAAAAAATAGAAATTGGATCATGAGGGTTTTCATTAAGTACAACGTCATTAGAAAAAATCCTCGAGAAAAAAAATGTGAGAACACTAGAGGAGCCCCTTCAGCCCAAAATTCATTATGATGCATTTACTAGAAAAGAGTAAAAAATCCTAGATCAGATACATCCTCAACAAAAAAAACAAGAGAAGAGAAACAAAAAACTAGAGGCAAAATCTCATTAACAAAAAGTGCCAAAGGAATCCACGAAGAATGCACCAATAGAGGAAATTGTTATGCTATATGTAACAAGGAGTGTTGATGGGATGAAGGAAATAGACATAAATGAAACCACAATCTCAGACTCCATTAAAGAGTGGACAAGTAAGGACCCGATAAATATATCAAAATAAAAATAAAAAATTATTTTAGATTGACATATTTGTGACTAAAAGATAAATGTAATGTGATTTTAAATGGATAAAGGTCATCCCTAACAATTATTTTCATCCAAAGAAAATGATTCAAATATACTACCAAGCATGCAAAGGAAAAGAAAATGAGAGGAAGGAAAAACAAAAAGGAGTTAATACAAGAGATGGGGGATGCACTTTTAATCCTAGATAAGTGGCTCTCTTAATGGAGGTGTTTTAATCTACCAAATTTCCTACATAAAAAATGATAATTTCATGGAATATAATAGGCTTTAAATGTTTATGAAGAAAAGGGATTCTAAAATAGAGAATCTATTGCGAAATTCATACAATAGTAATGTTACAAGAGACTAAATGCGATAGTGATAAATGCAACTCAATAACATCTCATTACTGGAGCGGATGTCAAACAATAGAACTATGATATTGTAGGGCTATCAAGTGGAATGAATATCTTATGGAATCTAGATGAAGTTGAATTTATAGATTATATTACTACCCTGAGGATAATCTTTGGCAAATTCTACTACCTAGGATTAAAACAAGCATGATTCATAACAATAGTATATGGGTCAAATATGGTGATCGAGAAAACAACATTTCTTAGAAAATTTTCCAGAATTCAAGAGTTTCACTAAGATAACATATGTCTTCTAAGTAAATATTTCAACATGGTTAAGTCTTTCCAGGAAAAAAATGGAGGTATTGGAAGGCTCCCAATAACTCAAATAGTTTATCGCACAATTTTAACTCACCAATGTGTAAATAGTTAATGGAGTATCCACCTAGAAAAACTAGCACAGTAGTGAGACCCAAATAAGCTTGTGCTTAGATATATTTTTAGTCCTATAATCTCTATTAGAAGAGGATATCGTCTTGGGATCATCCATTATTCCTTACACAATTTTTGATCATTGACTAATCTATTTAGAAATACATAGAAAAGCTTCCCCTAAAAATAGGCTTTCCACATTTGAGTGTTTCTGTCTTAAGGATCCATCCTTTCTTAAGAAGTAAAAGTCATGGTTGGAAGGGATTCAAGTCTAGGGTCTTTCACGTACAAGTTTCAAAAAAAGCTAAAGATTTTTAAGTTGAAAAACAATAAATGGAAAATAGACGATTTTGGAAATATTTTCCAAGAAAAACAAGACATAGATGTACATATGCAAGACTTTCAATAAGAAACATTTATGGAGAGAATAATTGAGGATATGGATACAAAATAAGGGGAAATACTTACAAAAGTAGAGGACAAAATGAAATAGAAGGAATTATTGTGGAGGAAAAAGTGAAGAATCCATTGGCTTCAACAAGAAAAAAAGAACACAAAGTTTTTTCATAAATCAACGATTAAACACTGGAATCATAAGATATTTTCTCTCAAAGATGAGGCAGGGAAAAAAGTTGTATATCACAAAGATATATAGAAATAATTAGTTAGACATTATGGATCCCTTTTAGTTGAACCAAATCAAATTTGATAGAGACTAACTCACAAGATCATAGAAAACATTTGAGCATTGGTTCAACCAAATCATCATGATACCTTAATTAAAAAGGCATATTATGTGGATTTTGAAGAGGTAGTAGTGTCCATTCCAAAAAAAAGTTCCCTGAGACCAAATAGGTTCACCACATGTTTTTTCCATTCGTTTTTCCACTTCCTTCGAAAAAAAATCCATGAAACGATGGAGGAATCTCATAGTATGTGCTTTATTTCTATATTCAAATTGCATGCTATTAACAATATTCCCATGTGTGATAAGTCATAGTATCCTAATA
This sequence comes from Pinus taeda, assembly GCA_000404065.3. Lineage (NCBI taxonomy): Eukaryota > Viridiplantae > Streptophyta > Pinopsida > Pinales > Pinaceae > Pinus > Pinus taeda. The sequence continues at coordinate 57,398 of APFE030698614.1, read as the reverse complement.
GCTTAAAAATAACATCCTTATCCAATGCAATCTATAATATAATTTAAAAAGTCATTGCAAAATGTTTAAATCCCCTCCTAACAAATTGAATTCCAATGGAGCAAACAAGTTATGTGGAGGGTAGCCAGATCCTAGACGAAGTAGTAGTAGCCCATGAGGTCCTCCCTTTGTTAAAAATATATAAAAATGCAGAAATGCTATTTAAGATTTACCTATTTAAGGCCTTCAACATACTTAGATGCGCTTATCTCTTAAGTTTTCTTGCAACCTTTTTTTTCAAGCAAATCAATTAACTGGGTAGAAAAAATCGTTGCAACCACTTTCATCTCCATGATTTTCAAAGGACCTCGTTCCTCGACATTGAAGTCATCATATGGAATTCAACAAGGAAAACCAATTTCACCATACTTATTTATTCTTGTTGTATAAGGATTGGGATGCACAATCAAGGTAGCAGTAGCATAAGGAAATATAAACGGATTAAGACTATATGGTGATCATCTTCTCATCTCTCGTCAGCAATTTGTTTATTGTATGAGGCTAATGGGAGTTCTTACAATAAGAGAATCTAGAGTACTAAAAAATATATTGGAGGAATTCATGGATGCCTTAAGGGAATCCATTAACAAAAGTAAATCTAAAATTTATTCCTTTAATACTAACTTAGTAATGTATGGACATCTAACTAGATTATTGGGTTTTCAATGCAATTCTCTCCCTATTAAAAGTCTAGAGGTTCCTTTTGTAGGCAACTCGAATAGAACTATTCACTAAAAGGAATTAGTCTAGAAAATAATCAATAAAATAGATTAATGGACCTTCAAATCTCCAATTTTTTTTGGAAGATTAGTCTTGTTAAGATTATTCTTGCAATCCCTTCTAGTGTATCTTCTCTTTGTGTTGAAAACATCCAATGAAATTATCAAATATATCAAGATTATCTATAGATCCTATCTCTAAGGAGGATATATGAAGGAAATAAAGTGGTCCATGTACCGTAGGATCAATTATGTATTCCCAAAATACCGGGGTATCGTCGTCTTCATGATCCATAAATTCTAAATAACGTTTTAGGGGAGAAATAGTGGTCGAGGTGGATCCAAGGTTGCCAAGAGTTATGGAGGAAACTTTGGAGAATATATACAACCCCTCTCAATCATGGAAACAACAATTACGAACCCGAAACCTTATTCAAGGATCTTCAATATGGAATTTGGTTAGCATTAATAAATTCATTATAGAACAACATTGTTTCTAAGAGGTCTGAGAATGTTTGTATGACTTGTTTTGGAAGGACCTATGGTAGAGGTATCCAAAGTTTGGTGGTAAATAATAATTTATTACTATAGAATAACTTATGAAATATAAAGGTCTTTTGATAGTAGAAAATTATTGGGACCAAACAGTGTAGTGCACCTCGTTGGGAGAATGGAAAAATAAGGAAACTTGGCCTCAAACTCTTGATCAAGCCTATCCAGAGTCATTAACCAAACTTACTTACCAGAATAAAGGTCCCAAACATTGGGGGACAAGGAAAACTCTAATGGGGCTATAACTAGAAGGGTATGCTTACAATAAAAGAGGCATATCAACTCACTGCATGTCACACCAATATTCCTTATCAGCCAATCTAGAAATAGGTTTGGGCTCAAAACTTATGGCCCAAAGTTTCCCATTTTATTTGGTTGTTCATACATAAATTATCCCTTTCATCAGATGAAATCATTCTCAAAGGATTCAAAGGTTGTTCTCTCTATTGTGTCTACAGATCAAATGTGCAGGACATAGAGAACCTTCTCAATGCATGTGGTTTTTCTTAAACTTTATAGTCTCAACTCTTCAAGTTATTTGGATAGCCAAGAAGGAATAGGTGTGTTATCATAAAAAATATTGGAGTTTGGAGATCCTTTATGAAAAGAGAATCTTATTATAAATAAATCTTGGGCCCTCATTCTAGGTTTTTTGCTATGGAACATATAGATGGAGAGGAAAAATATCATATTTAAAAATAAATCATCCAAAGGAGAGGTAATATAGGAAAAATATTTGTAGAGTCTCCATGGAACAATACTACTCAAACCTTGGTCATTGTCAGGCTACGAAGCCAAAGTTTTGGATGCCACAATGTTGGAATTATCTCTAGATTTTCTCCATCTCCTTCTAACGATCCTTTTCCTCCAAGAATACCATCTTATACTCTTGTATCCTCCTAAAGCCCTCACTCCCATAGGTTCCTTAAACTTAATTTTGGTGTGGAATCGAAAGGCAATACAAATTCTACTAATCTTAGAGAAGTCTTCTATGACAACTATGGGAAACCATTGTCTCTATTCACCTATAGTATGGGAAAACTCAAGTAACAATGAAGCTGAATTTGCAATTCTATATATTGGATTTATCATTGCATGATCACAAGGATTCTCTAAGAGAGTGATCCTTAATTGGTCATCTTAAGAGTAATTAAATTTCTCATTGGAGCTTCTTTCGAAAAAAATTGCCACATCTAGATATTGGAAAAATATACCATGCATATTAAACATCTTATCCATATGATTCCAGTCATTGTTCCCTCTCACAATAGGAGGATAGGAACTAATGTAGCATACCTTCTAGCCAACTCAGGTTGTAATGACATTCAACTTCATCTTTCAACAAGTTGGAACATTGACTTATGCAAGTACTAGAGAGTAGGACTAATTAATGTGTTAGAAAAAGATCGAAAAATCACGTTGGGGTAGAAGAACATGAAGAACTTTCTAGAATTAAGGAGTAGCACTCCAATAAACTAAGTCATGTACCTCTAGTCAATGATTCATTCTAAGAACTATTGATAGTTGCATATCCTATCAATGGTTTTAATTAAGTTATAGTTTTCTTACCTCTCTTAGAATTTATTAATATGGGGGCATAATGTATTTCATAATGAAGTCTTGGTCAATAGATCTGTTTATATGTCTTTAGTCACTATATACACATTTACAATAAATGAAATTACTTTTTGTTGTTGATTTAATTTGGAATCAAATAGACCATGGAAAAAGTATTTTGATATTATGTAATCTAGTATGAATTTAAAAGAAAAAAAACATATTTGAAACAAGAAAAAGAAAAAATATTATAGTCATACATTTTTTTCTTAAAAAACAGAGAAATATTTATGGCTTTTCTTAAGAAAACTAATATTTTCTTAACATTATTGCCAATATGGCTTTGGATTAACAGTGAATAGATGCACTGTTAGGGCCCTCTTTCTTGTGGGTGCTTACCTACCCAAAAAAAACCATTATTAAAAAATATATTAGTTTATTAGATTTAATACAACTTTTTATGATAAATGTCATTTGCATAGATTAAAATTAATTAGTTTTAAAAATATAATAATATATTTTAGAAATAATATTAAAAATCAAATTTTGATATTTAACTTATTAATTTATTTATATTTCTTTAAGATATATCTATTAAATTAATATATTTGGTTATTTTTTCCTTTTTATTTTTTTAATATATCTGGAGCCTCGGCCACGAATTTCATTTTTCTCCTCTTAAGAAAAAAATAAAGTTCTTTTATAGGTTGTCTAGTTCTTTCTATGTGTTTGGTATGCCATTATAAAGTCAACCCATTCAATGAACGAGATATTTTGTCAAAAAATAGAGACACCATACTTGCTCAAAAGATTAAACGTTTATCCATCAATGAAACTTCGTAGGCACAGCTATAAAAAGATTAATAGCCTTCAGCAAACAATTAGAGGCGCTGCTTCCTTTCCACTTATGATTGATTTCCTCAATCCTTACGAAATGTTTTGTTGATCAAGAGTATTTCATCCTTTCCGTTGTTTTATCAACTGCCGGTAGAATATTATATTGTAGAGATTAACAATGTGTTTGTATTGATTTTGACGCCCCCTTATATGGATTATTGGAGGAACCAATGAACCACCATCATAATGAACTTAGAGTTAGAGTGAAAATCACACCCCTGGGTTATTTCCTCTTCCACTTTAAGAGTTAAAGTGGTAATCACATTATGTGGTTATTTTTTTTCCTACCTAAATTATTTTAGGTTGAATTTTGATTACAGTTTGTATGTTTTATGTAGATTGTTGATTTTCTGAATATTTGAGAATCAGAACAACATAAATACAATAAATTATCTGATAGTCTCATATCTATCTAATTTTCAAAAAATCAAAGATCTACATAAATTCAATCTACCCTGACCAAAAAAAACTCATTAAATCGGTTTTGAGAACCTTGGCCACTAGAATGCTGCAAACATAAGCCTAGACCATAATTACTAACATATCTCCACAAACTAAAGACCTGTGAATAATTTTCTTTGGGCCCCAATAAATTCGTGGGCATCAACCTTAATGACGCGTTAAGCTTTGGAATTTTATAAAATAAAGTTGGGTACTTTCCCGTGGATCTATTATCAAGGATTGCTTCGGAACGGAAAACGTTCGTTGACGTTAACAATATTTCGCTGCAATAAAAGGAAGAAATAAAGAAACGGGAAAAACTATGAGTTTCTCGCTTTAAATCATTTGATTGGTGGTAAACAAGCGAAGCCTTACGCCTTCTAATTCGAGGATTTTGCAAACAGAGAAACAAAACCTTTAAATTCGTCCCGATTTAGTTGACCCATGTTTATCATGTTGGGGATTTTTTTGGTAAAATTCCAAAAACGAACAAATAAATTGCACACAGAAACATTGCTCTATTTTTCTCCAAGATTTTTATTACGGGGAAGCTAATATTTCTGAGCAGAGCATTACATACACCCACAATATGTTTGTATTTCTGAGCAGAGCATTACATACACCCACAATATGTTTGTATTCATTAAAACAAAATTCCTGATACAAGATTCATCCGCTTTCACTCAGAGGGATTCACCAAAACATTTTAACAAAATTACTCTGTCTCCTTTAAAAAAATTTACACAACTGTGTGTAAATTTTGTTTACATTTAATGTTGTAAAAACCTTTTGCATATACTGCTGTAAAAAATAAAAATCACATTATGCACTTTGCATTTTACAAAAACTTCCAGCACTCAATCCATTACATCACAATACATATGATTTACATGGGATTTGTTTTTGCACTGCTGTGCATTCTTTTCTTACCATATGAAATCAACACATAAAAAAAAACTTTCACGCTGCTCCCCTATTCTCTCTACTCGCACGGTTGTACGTTCATTTCACAATGCATTACAAAATCTTCATCTTCGTTTTTCTTTGCCTTCGCCCTCGCAATGCTCTGCAAACTTCAGTTCATACGTTATATTCAACGCATAACCTATGCACTGCTGTGCATTCACACTAACAAGAGACTCTGGTAAAAATTTGTTGTTCGCACGCGCTGTGCATTTCAGTTCATTTTTTTTATTACATATACCAAGCCAACTCACTACAAAAAAAACAACTACTCTAGCAATAACGCAAGAGCTCATTTTTTTTATGATATTACATTGCGTATATCATATAACAAAAATGACCATACCTGTCTTTAAATTCGCCATACGTTCGTGCATAAAAAAACATTAAAACTGACACATCTCACCTACTATTTACGAACACAATCAATCCATTAAATTACTTTATCGGCGGTCAACCAAAATTTTTACGCAATGTCATGTTGCAGGCTCGTATGCAGCTTTGAATGCAATCAACGATGGAGAATGTTGAGCTTAATCGAACGGTTGTGGTGAATATCGGGATGCCTTATCTGACTAACCTTTACGTCCCGATGGAAAATCGTTTTGCTAAAAGTACATTTGACGCGTGGCAAAATATTATTGCATCGGGTGCGCTTGTACGAAAACCACCTTCACAAAAAAAGCAGTCCGATGAGCTTTGATGGTTTTCGGGAGATGTTTTGGGCGAATTAAATGCTGCGCGGTTATTGCCTTAATGCTGCTGCACGGGTCAACTGATGCGCAGTTGAAATTACAATTTCAACACTCCCCTTTAATTTTAACTGCTGGGCATTCAGTCATACCCAAACACTTCCTCAAAAATTCAAAGTTTTTCTGATCCAATGGCTTTGTCAAACTGTCTGCAACTTGTTCTTGAGTCCTGCAATGTTTTAAGACAATTTCTCCATTACTTACCAATTCCCTGATGTAATGAAATCTTCTCTCAATGTGTTTCATTCTCTTATGAAACACTGAATTCTTTGATAATGAAATAGCTGAGCTATTGTCACAAAAAATCACCGTCGTTTTTGCCTGTTCTTGGCCTAAGCTCCTTAACATTCTTCTCATCCAAACTCCTTGACATGCTACTGTTACAAAAGAGTCTTCCTCTTAACAAAGGGATTCACCAGAGATTATGCTCAAGAGCATCTTCTTCTAAACCAAAGGGATTCACCAGTCTATGCTGAAAAGCATCTTCCTCTTGACAGAGGGATTCACCAAAACACTGTGCTGACAAGCACCTTCCTCTTTAACAGAGGGATTGACCAAAACTTCACTTCCTCTCACAGAGGAATTTCAACGAGACACTGTAGATGCAGTTCCAAAACAATAAAAATATTACTCTGTCTCCTCCTGAGATTTTACACTGCTGTATGTAAAAATCTCATTTACATTTACTGTTGTAAAAACAAACTTTTACATATATTGTTGTTATTATAATAAAAAAATACAAATCCATTCTTCACATTACATAAGACTACTATGCATTTCAATGCACACTACTGTGAAAAACCTATACTCCATTTGCAAGCTGCTCTAATTTCGTTTTCTTCTCTACACGGCGCTATGTTAAAAACTTTTGCATTTATTGCTGTAAGTTGAAAAATTCTTACTTTGGTTTACTGCTGTAAAATAAAAATTTCTTTCACATTCACTCATGTGCCAAATTTCTCATTACATTTAAAATTCTGAGTTTTCACATTACATATAAAAAAAATACTTTTTCATTCCCATTCATTTCAACAAACTATAAGCACATTTAACAAGGGATTCCAAAGTTTCATTTGCTACCGCAAGTCTTTCTTCATGTCACACTGTTGTGCTCCCCTGGATTTTTATTCGCTGCCGCGAACCATTTCACTTTTCATCTCTTGCCTTTTGTTCTGTCTTCGCACTGATGTGCGTATTTCCTTGCTTTGCATTACAATGCATATAATTCATTTAACAACCATTACAAACACATACCTTCACGGCTTCTGCTTCCACAAACTCAATGTTGCTTCAATTATGCACTGCTGTGCATAAAATAAACACTCTCAACAGAAAAAATTCATGCATGGCTGCGCATTCCATTTTTTTTTACTCAAGGGAAAAACCTTTTTTTTTTATGTAGCTGCATTGGTCACAATACATAAAAAAAGCATGACATTTTTTTTTTTTGAGCCATACTCCCGTGACCAAATACAAAACATTAAAATTAACTCTTCACCAACCATTTACGAATGCCATTGAACTTCATTTAATTTTTTTCCGAAACGCTGGTCAACCAAACTTTTACTCCGTGTAACATTTATTTGTTGCAGGTCGGTTGTTGTCCGATAAGGTAGTTGGTTTTTCCTGAGCTGTTTTCCTGCTGCACGATGGCGGATTCCCAATTGACTGTGCTGTCATCGCTGTCCCTGCACGACAGTTGGAATTAATATTCCAATACTCCCCTTTAAGAAGGTTTTCATCAAATAATGACTGTTAATATAGTTCAACTATAATGATCAAGAATTACAGGCTCCGCTTAACTGTATGCATCGTCTCCTTTTGGCAGAGTCTTCTCAAAAGAAACTTAGATTGGCTGGGGAGCTCAAGGGACTTTCAGACTGTATTTCCTTCCTTCTCCATACTTGTGTAACTTTATTCTTTTGCGTGGATCTAGCTTGCGTAAGAACCCATGTTAAGTTACAATCACGTGCCATATGCCCAATGTTATGACACTTGAAGCATTATACATTGTTCATGAATAAGATTTCATGATTTCTTCTTGTAAAATTGCTTCTTGGAGGTTGTTGGAGACCATAACATCTATCTTTATGAAATGCTCTACAGTCTTTTGCCTTATGACCAAAGTTTGAACAAGAATAACAATAACCAAAAAATGAACTTTGGTACCTGGGAGATGGAGGTTTCCTTGATGTACTTCTGAAGCCTTTCTGCCTTGAGATTCTTTGATGATAACCATTCCCACTTGCCTCTTTGACATTATCTACATTTCCTTTTGGAGCTGGTTTTCTACTTGGAGTAGGATTTCTTCTATTGTAGCCTTGATTTTTCTCCTTGCCTTTGCTGGAACTAGGAGCATGACAATTTCTTTCTCGCTTCTTCACATCTCTTTTGCTTAAAGCATTTTCATTCTTGTTTGAGGGTTCACCTGCATACACTAGTCCTGATTTATCAAATGGACATCTATGATAGCTGAGCATGTCATCCAAGGCTTGAGAGCTCTTCATGATTTTGTTCATCCCTTCAACCTTTTTCTGAGGAGGACAATCTCTTCTTCCAATCTTTCACACTCATTATTCTTCTTTGCAAGTTGTTCCTCAGTTTCTTCCTTGCTACGAGTAGCTTCAGCTGCTACTATTTTAAGGGAGATTATATATGACTTCATTTTGAAGATTTCTTCATTCTTTGCTTGATTGCTTTCCAGTTTCTTCTCAACTCCTTGTGCCTGCTTCCTGGCTTCTTGTAATTGAGACTTAAGGGAGGAGACCTCTACTTTGTACTGTCCAATCTCTTCTACAAGTTTGTTCACTCTCTTGTGCCTTTGTTCAAGTTGACATGACAAGGAATCTTCCTGCTTCTTTGCTTTATTCAACTGATTTGTCATGGATATGACTTCTTCATGATGTTTCCTTTTGCTTTGATCAAGTTCCTTCTTAAGCTTGGCGAGCTCTTCATCCCTTTCTTGTACTTGAAGTTTGATGAGGTCAGCGTTCTCGTTTTCAGCTTCTATGATGAGTTCAAAATTTCCTTCTTGACTGATGGTCATGGTCAGTCATCCCTTTGCGTGAAGGTCATGAAGTCTGTCCCATATATCCTTCGCTGATGAATATTTTCCTAGATTCTTCTTTACAGAATCAAGCAGTCTATCCAAGATTGTCTTTGCTGCTTTTGCATTGTACTCCTTGGATTCTATATCCATCCTGCTATCATCAATCACTGATTCCCAAATTTCAATCCCTTGAGACTTTAAAAAAGTCCTCATTTTTATTTCCCATATATCAAAGTTTCCATTGAACCTTGGAGCCTCAAATACAATGTTTTCAAATGGATTGCCTTCTATTTTAGTAGTAGAGGGAGACACATTTTTAGAAGGATTGGTGACTTTCTTCCTTGACCTTGTTATTCTTAACTATGCTTCAAATACCTGATTGTGTTTTTAAAACCACTGACTATTTCTTCAATAGAAACACAGAAAAATTAATTTGAAAAATACCTGGATCCTTTTGCCAGAGACTTCACTCTGCTGGAGAAGATTTACTGCTGCAACAGAAGGAACTTTCCTTCAGCTTCTTTAACACTTTTAAAGGGCCTGGATCTGCTCTGATACCATTGTTTGGGATTTTTCTGGTAAAATCCAAAAAACAAATAAACAAACTGCACACAGAGACAATGCTCTGTTTTTCTCCGGGATCTTTAACACAGGGGAGCTTAAAATATTTATGAGCGGAGCATTACATACACCCACAATATCTTTGTATTCATTAAAACAAAATTCCTGATACAAGATTCATCATCTTTCACTCAGAGGGATTCACTAAAACATTTTAACAAAATTACTTTGTTTCCTTTAAAAAAAATTACACAGCTGTGTGTAAATTTTGTTTACATTTACTGCTGTAAAAACCTTTTGCATATACTAGTGTAAAAAATAAAAATCACATTATGCACTTTGCATTTTACAAAAACTTCCAGCACTCAAGCCATTACATCACAATACATATGATTTACATGGGATTTGTTTTTGCATTGCTGTGCATTATTTTCTTACCATACAAAATCAACACATAAAAAAAAACTTTCACGTTGCTCCCCTGTTCTCTCTACTCGCACTGTTGTGGGTTCATTTCACATTGCATTACAAAATCTTCATCTTTGTTTTTCTTTGCCTTCGCCCTCGCACTCGTGTGCAAACTTCATTCCATACGTTATATTCAACGCATAACCTATGCACTGCTGTGCATTCACACTAACAAGAAACTGTGGTAAAAATTTGTTGTTCGCACGCGCAATGCGTTTCATTTCATTTTTTTATTACATATACCAAGTCAACTCACTACAAAAAAACAACTACTCTAGCAATAACGCACAAGCTCATTTTTTTTATGATATTACATTGGGTATATCATATAACAAAAATGACCATACATGTCTTTAAATTCACCATATGTTCGTGCATAAAAAGAACATTAAAACTGACACATCTTACCTACTATCTACAAACACAATTAATCCATTAAATTAGTTTACCAGCAGTCAACCAAAATTTTTACGCAATGTCATGTTGCAGGCTCGTATGCTGCTTTGAATGCAATCAACGATGTAGAATGTTGAGCTCAATCAGACGGTTGTGGTGAATATCGGGATGCCTTACCTGACTAACCTTTACGTCCCGATGGAAAGTGGTTTTGCTGAAAGTACATTTGAAGCGTGGCAAAATATTATTGCATCTGGCATGCTTGTATGAAAACCACCTTCACAACAAAAGCAGCGCAATGAGCTTTGATGGTTTTCAGGAGCTGTTTTGCGCGAATTAAATGCCACGGGGTTATTTCCTTAATGTTGCTACACGGGTCAACTGATGTACAGTTTGAAATTACAATTTCAACCTATCATGCAAATTAAAAAAACTGATGGACAATTTGAAATTACAATTTTAACCTATCATGCAAATTAAAAAAATTGAAATTCATTAGGCGTTCGATTGAAAAAATCAAACTTTTTATTTGACCCATCTTTATGATTCAACATTAAAAATTTTGAAATTTTGAAATTCGTTAGGCGTTCAATTGCAAAGATGAAACATGGAAACTTTGCTATAAAATTCCCCAAACATTTTATAAAAAAAAATTCGATTGCGCCCTTGCGTTGGCTACAGGATACCGGCATTTCCTAATCCCCAAAGCACAGAAAAATCCTCGTCAAATAACATAGGTTGGCTGGCAAAATCTCTATTCATATCATCCACCAGCTGGCTTGCATCCTAGGTATCTTCAAATAATGTAAATTGTGGACAGTTATGAAACTTGTCATCGAACTGCTAATTTTCCTCAAATGATTTGAGATACGTGTTCTCCAACAAACCCTCCGTTATTTCATTCGCAGATGGACAAATTTCGTGCTTCAAGTCCAGAACTGGACTCGATGGTATGCCCAGCTCATCATTGTTGGAATTTAATTCCAACTGCAAACAATAAATGCTGAACAAAGATCTAATCTTTAGCAGTTATTGCAGATTATCTGGAAGCATCAAAAGTCTTCTGATATTTTTTCACTTTAAATACGCATTAAAGTCTGAGTTTAATTCCCCTGCAGACTGTCGTCTTGAAAGACATCACCGCCTCTTCTGCAATAAATATGCAGATAAATATCAGTAGATATTTTGCTTAGTTTATAGTTTAACTCAGATATTTATTTTCTTATATATACATCAAACAACAGTTCTGTTTTCAGGTAGAGTAATCAAGCAGAAAAGAACAACAGTTCTGTTTTTCTGTAATTTCTGAGTGAGCGGCAACAATTTTTAATCTCCCTGCAATATAGCGCAGCAACGCTGAAATATAATTTCGGTGGTTTCTGAGAAAGAACGGACAGCAGCTCAAGCTCTCGGGAATGAAGCCTTATGCACAGTAGTGCTGAGATTAAGTAGCAGGAGCAGCAGTGTTGAGACTGCAATACTGGAACAGGTTATTTTGTGTTTATTTGTAACCGCACAGTAGTGTTTAAACACCTGCAACTTTCTGAGGTAAAGAAAGCTATTTTACTGTATCAGTTGTTTATCAGCTATTTTACTGAATACAAGTTAAGTTTCAGTTACTGTTTCATCAGTTTCTGTATTGCCAAGCATTACTCTATTTTTCAGTTTTTATTTTAAAATATCATAAATTTCCTGTTGCTGCAACACCACGATCGACGTTGCTGCAACACCGAATCCTGTTGCTGCAACACCAAGTGCAGAAAATGAAATTTACAGTTTTCTGTGCAGAAACAGAGTAAAAACAGAGCATTTTTGTGTTGTCTGTTTGTTAAGGAATTAAGCAGAAAATTTCAACATGGTATTAGAGCTAGTCTAGGCACTCAGTGAGTCAAAAACAGAGTTGGTTTTTCACTGTAGGAGCTGTAAGAAGCTTATTGATCAGATTTTTCCAGCAGAGAAAGTTTTTACTTGTTTTTAATTTTACAGTCAGTATCTCTTCTTTACCTATACAGAGTTAAGATGGTAGATGCTGGAACAGGTTTGACAAATTCCCAACTGCCACAGTTTAATGGGAAAAATCAGAGTTATTGGTCCATAACAATGAAAGCATTGTTTGCTTCTCAAGGAATATGGGAGTTGGTTGAAATAGGCTATACTAAACCTGCAGATGCAACAGCATTGGCTGCTTCGACAGCAGCAGAAAGAGACCAGTTGAAGAGAGACAAAAAGAAGGATGTCAAAGGCCTCTTTTTCCTCTTCCAATCAGTACATGAAAGTATCTTTCCACGAATTGCAGTAGCAACAAAGTCCAAAGAGGCATGGGATATTCTCAAGACTGCCTATCAAGGCATGGAGAAGGTGAAGACTGTAAAGTTCCAGATGCTGAGGAGAGACTTTGAAACACTCAGCATGAAGGAATCTGATACAATAGATTCAATCTTCACTCAGGTTATTGGGTTGATAACCCAGATAAGATCTCATGGTGAAATTCTTGAAGAAAGAAGGATCGTAGAGAAGATCTTGAGATGTTTACCCTCAAGGTTTGAAGCTGTTGTGGTAGCAATAGAAGAAACAAAAGATCTTTCACAGTTCACGATAGATGAACTAAGTGCTTCTCTCATGTCTCATGAACACAGACTCAGTAGAGGAACAGATTCCTCTTTTGAGCAAGCATTCAAGACTCAGAAGTCTTTTAGCCAAGGAAAAGGTCGAGGAAGAGCAAATAACAGAGGTCGTCGAAGAAGCCAAAACAGAGGCAGATATTATCCTACAAGCACAAGCGGAAGGAGCTGCAATCAGAACCAAGATGAAGGTTCAAGCAAACAGCAAGCTCATGGAAAAAGGTATGACAAATCCCAAGTCCAATGTCATTATTGTAAGAAATATGGGCATTATGCCAATGAATGTAGGAAAAAGAAAAATGACATGAATAGTAGGAAAAATGCTAATTTTTCAAATGAAGAAGATAAGAATCCAAAGAATGTGCTGTTAACATGTAACATTGCACAAGACAAATAAGAAGATTTTTGGTTCTTAGACTCAGGTTGTAGCAATCACATGACTGGAAATATTGCAATGTTTTCCAATCTGGATGAAAATGTGAAATCTGAGGTAACAACAGGAATTGATAGCAAGATATCTGTCAAGGGTAAGGGCAGAGTCAGTATCCGAGCAAGAAATGGAGAACAAATGATTGGGCCAGAGGTATATTATGTACGTGGGCTGTAATGTAATATTTTAATCATTGGACAGCTCATTGACAAAGGTTACAACGTGTTCTTCAAAGATGATATGTGTAAAATTAGAGATATACCTCCAAGTAAGAAGATCATTTCACAGGTGCAGATGACCAGCAATAGAATGTTTCCTCTCAAACTCTGGGCAGATTTGAAGGAAGGAAGAACTATTGCAGCTGTAACACAAGAAGTCTTTCAGGAACAAGTGAAGGATGAGAATTGGTTGTGGCACTTGAGATTTGGACATCTCAATTTCGGAGGCCTGAATTTGTTGCACAAAAAAGGAATGGTAAAGGGATTACCGTTGATTGAAAAGCCAGACAGCCTTTGTGAAGGCTGCAGCTTGGGCAAGCAACACAAAGAAAGCTTTCCAGCAGGAAAGAGTATAAGGGCAAAAGCACCCTTGGAAATTGTTCACTCCGATGTGTGTGGACCGATGCAAGTACCATCATTTGCCGGAAATAGATATGTCTTAACTTTCATTGATGATTACACTAGAAAGACATGGGTGTATATGCTGAAACAGAAGAGTGAAGTGTTTGAGAAATTCCGCCACTTCAAAACTCTTGTTGAGAAACAGTGTGGGCATTATATCAAAGTGCTCAGAACAGATAGAGGAGGAGAGTACATCTCCAAAGAATTTCTGCGTTTTTGCAGAGAGAATGGCATACAAAAGCAGTTCACCGCACGGTATACACCTCAGCAAAATGGTGTTGCCGAAAGAAAGAATAGGACCATTCTCGACATGGTCAGAAGTATTCTAAAGGCAAAACACTTGCCGCATGAGTATTGGGCAGAAGCTGTCACTTGCGCAGTTTACATCTTGAATAGATGCCCAACTAAAGTTGTCATGAACAAAATACTAGAAGAAGCATGGGGTGGTCAAAAGCAAACTGTCACTCACATGAGAGTATTCGGCTGTGTAGCTTATGCACATGTATCGGATCAGCTAAGGAAAAAGCTTGATAGTAAAGGGGAGAAGTGTGTGTTTGTTGGCTATTGTGATGAGTCAAAAGCATACAAACTCTATAATCCATCCACTAAGAAATTGATTGTAAGAAGAGATGTGCAGTTCATTGAAGATGAAGCTTGGGATGCAAGCTTAGAGAAGACAGTGAATGTGAAGACAATTATGTCTCACGAAGAAGAACAGGAAGGGACAGTAGCAAATAATCCTTCCTTGGTGGTTCCTCCTCCACCACAGCAAATTCAGCAAACCACATCACAAGCTGGAATTCGAACAGCCTTAAGAAGTCAAGGAAGTGCTTCTTCAAGCACACCACAGGGATCTGAAATACTCTCAAATTCGGATGGAACTCCAAGCACACCAAGGAGACCAAGATTCAGAAATCTGAATGAGATTTATGAACAAGGAGAGGTAAGTACAAATACCAGTCTAAATTCATTATTCGCTTTGTATTGTCATGTTGATGACCCAATTCATTTTGAAAATTCTGTAAATGAAGATAAATGGATTGAAGCAATGAATGAAGAAATTGGTGCAATTGAAAAGAGTAACACATGGGAGTTAGTGGACCTCCCTGAAGGCAAAGATGCCATTGGAGTTAAGTGGGTCTATAAGACCAAAAGCAATGCTGAAGGCAAGATTGACAGGCAGAAAGCAAGACTTGTTGTGAAAGGCTACAAGCAACAACAAGGCAAAGACTATGATGAAACCTTTGCACCAGTAGCAACGATGGAAACAGTCAGAACAGTGTTGTCTATTGCAGCACAACACAAATGGAAGATTTATCAGATGGATGTTAAATCTGCATTCCTAAATGGAGTGTTAAAAGAAGAGGTTTATGTTGAACATCCTCCAGGTTATGAAGTTGATGGCCAAGAGCATAAATTTTGCAGACTGAAGAAGGCTCTTTATGGGCTGAAGCAAGCTCCAAGAGCATGGTACAGCAGAATAGATGCTTATCTGGTTGAGAATGGGTTTGATAAGTGTGATGGTGAACCCACACTCTACATAAAGGAGAATAACGGTAAGATTATTATTGTTGTTTTATATGTAGATGATCTGATTTTTACTAGCAATGATGCTTCTCTCATTGCTGATTTTAAAACAGTCATGAAAAATGAATTTGAAATGATTGACTTGGGCTTCTTAAGATATTTTCTTGGAATTGAAGTAGACCAAAGTGAAAATGGTGTTTTCATTTCTCAAGATAAATATGTAGAAGCAGTGTTGAAGAGATTTAACATGCAGAACAGCAAGGCAGCTATGACTCCAACTGTAGTGGGGTTGAAATTGACCAAATAAGACAGCAGCAAGGATTTTAATCCAAAATTGTACAAGAGCATAGTTGGCAGCCTTATGTACTTGACTGCAACTAGGCCAGACATTATGCACGCTGTGAGTTTAATCTCCAGATTTATGGAAAGACCGAAAGAGACTCATTGGTAGGCAGCCAAGAGGATTCTAAGGTATGTGAATGGAATGAAGGGGTTTGGTATTTTATACTCCTTTTCTGAAAGTTTCATGTTGACAGGTTACACAGACAGTGATTGGGCTGGAAGTGTTGATGATAGGAAAAGCACATCAGGATATGTGTTTCATATGGGGTCGGGAGCCATCTCATGGGCTTCCAAGAAGCAACCAGTTGTGGCTTTGTCAACATTAGAGGCAGAGTATGTGGAAGCAACAGCAGCAGCATGCCAAGCAGTGTGGCTGAGAAGAGCTCTCAGAGATTTGTATCATGAACAAGAAAATGGCACAACCATTTACTGTGACAATAGCTCAGCAATAGCTTTGTCTAAAACTCTGTTTTTCATAAAAGAACAAAGCACATAGATACCAAATTTCACTTCATACGTGAATTGGTTAACAATGGTGAGATTGTTTTGCAGCACTGCAGAACAGAGGATCAGCTAGCTGATATCTTGACAAAACCAACAACAAAGAAAAGTTTTGATCATTTCAGGAAATGCTTGGGTATGCAGTAGTTGAAATTAAGGGGGAGTGTTGGAATTTAATTCCAACTGCAACACAATAACTGCTGATCCGAAATCTGATCTTCAGCAGATATTTCAGATTTTCCGATGACACAAAATCTTCTGATATTTTGCACATTGATGAGCATTAAAATGCGCAGAATTGAATTCCCCTGCAACCGCCAACTTAAAGTCATCACCGCTTGCTGTAATTAATACGCAGATAAGCGTTACAGATATTTTGATTATTTTATTATTTAAACTCAGATAGTTTTCCTATAAATGTAATGAACAACAGTTCTGTTTTTGAGTGTGTAAGAGAATGAACAACAGTTATGTTTTAAGGATAGAAGACTGAATAGAGTCTCTTCTGTAAATGCACAGCAGTGCTGAACCTGCAATTTTCTGAGATAGTGAAAATTGATTTCTAGAACTGAAATGTTCCTGTTTGTTATCCCTCAATCAAGATGAAGACATATTTGTATTAGTTTGCTTACTGTTTATGAATACAAGTTTACTGTTCAGCTTGTTTTCTGTTGCTGTTACACCAAGTGTCAAAAGCACGTTGTTATTACTCTGTAAGTCTAAAAGTAACTTGACGCCAACTATTTTAGTTGTTGTTACACCAAGCGTCAAAAGCACGTTGTTATTACTCTGTAAGTGTAAAAGTAACTTGACGCCAACTATTTTATTTGTTGTTACACCAAGCGTCAAATTCAAAAAGTGACTTGTGGTCAAAAACACATTGTCGTTACACCGTAAGTCAAAAAGTGACTTGACGTCAAAAATCGCGTTGCTCCAACACCATGATCAGCGTTGCTGCAACACCAAGTCCTGTTGCTGCAACACCATTTCCAGAAAACGAAATTTTCAGTTTTCTGTGTAGAAACAGAGCAAAAACAGAGCATTTTTTTTATTGTCTGTTTGTTATGGAATTTAGCAGAAAATTTCAACAATTAAAGGGTCATTGTTGAGAACGGCAGCCATGTGAAAGACACCATGGCAACCTCGAATAACTGTAAGTAAGCTCTGGTAATCAAGAATATCAGCTTTGAAAAGCTGAAGCCTCTCCTTTGCCCCTTCCAACTCTCTCAAATGCTCATATTTCCACCCATCATCTAGACTAATGTCAAATCTCTTCACAAACTCTACTTCCAGATATGATGTAAGAGCGTATATCTACATACATGTTCCATGCAAAAACAAATAATATAATTAAATCATGGGATGTGGTAGGAAAACTGGTAATTAGTGGATATACCAACTGGGTTGGTGCGAACTCCTCCTCTGACAATATAGCCCTTGGTGAGGAGAAACTTGATAAGCCACGATGCAATGAAACCCCCTACCCCAGTCACACAAACTATTTCATCTCTTTTCTCATTCTCATTCGGCTTCATTTCTTCTGATATCATGGTTTATGTCAGAAGCTGAAGGCCAAAACTCAGCGATGAATCAGATAAGTAACACAATGAATCGTGGAAATGAAATGGAGATGTACCCTTTTTATCACTTCCTGGAGGGGTAGGCGAGAGAAAATCTCAGTAGGGCACATCTACGCAGGAAGATCTCTGTCGTCCGTGGAAGGGCAGAGGAGAGAAAATTTCGTAGGAGTAATCGTCACTCACTTCATTGCCATTGGCAGGTTTTGTAAATTTTCAAATCTTTACTCTGATTTCTTCGCAGTCATACAACTGATTTTGACGCGCGCAAATGCTAGAAAATACTCGAATAAACTGCTTGTCATCATATATTATTTATATGGTAATAAAAAACGTCTTGATGATATAGGGTCTTAGAGAAGCTTAGCAATGGGTTGAACCACCAATTTGTGGTAGCCCACATCAGTAGAATCATCAATCTTAGTGAAAAGAGAGTTGGGAAAATTTCAATCCATGCAAAACACACTTGTGTAGGAGAAAAATGACCATTCAAAATGTGATGGAGTCATTTAAACTATGTAATAGAAGTTTGTGAGAGAGGAGCACATGGATAAGAGTCAATGAATAAATTTTTTCCATAGGAGTCTGACGCAGAAACATCAAAAAACATGGGTGAAGATAATGACTAAGGATGAGATAGGAGGAATAATAAGTACATGTATGAAGACATGTGATAGAAGAATGATTGATGAACCATGTATTAGAAAGAGTTTCCTAGTGACCCAACAGATATAGTAGTCGATAATCTATGTGTTTTGGTGGATGGTGACTTTTTTATATGAACTTCAAATTATGTTTATGGTTGCATGTATAGTATGGAAGTAAAGAAAATTGAGAATCAAGAAGACCAAATTCCATGGAAGATATAAAATGAAGAAAGACATAAAGAACTAAAGGATAGAAAATGGACTAGTTTAATGAAGATTTCTCATTAAGGAGGAATACTTCCTACTTCTAACATTTAAGTACTAATATGATGAATATTGTAATGAGGGGACTAACTGTAGAAGTCTACCTAGGAATGAGAGATGAGAAGATAGGAGAGAAATTAAGGATGATGAACATTGAGAAATTCAAAGAAATATTTGAGGAGATAGTAAAGCAGATATGGTGGAGATAATTTCGAAATTTCCAAATATACGATATATCTTATGCCAGATAATTTATATAATAGTCAGGATATATAGAGAATTAACTATTTAATAATAGTTTTTCTCTTCAATGGATTATAAGCGTAGATCTTGGTGTTCCCTTGCCTTTCTAAGTTTCCATATTGTAAGGTGTAGTTTGAACTAAATAGTTGCATCTCTCTCTTTCTCTCATTAACACACAAGCACTTACAATAAATCTCATCCCCTCAAATATATGTAATAACATACCTTATGTAAAAAATACGCTTGTAAAACACTACACACCTATTGTACACCTATTGTTCGAGAAATAAGAAATCATTGCAGTAATAAAAGAAAACCCAGAATATATTAAATATACACAGGGTGTGGATACGAGGTTTAAAGTTTTCATTTCTAATAAAACCACTTAATATGTTACATAGTAGTTAAATATGGGCATGCTTAGCATTAAAAGGTCACATGGAGCTCCGAATGTTGAACCCGTAACATGAATTACGATTAAATATTCGTTGTATGCCAAGACACACAACATAACGAAGGCATGTCCTACTACTTGCATTTTTCAGCAAGATAAGTCTGTTTGCGACAGTTCACTTAACTCTCATCCATTGATCTGCAGGAGACGATCTCACGATGAGAAGGATTTAGGGTTTACCCAACTTCCCGCTTCACGACGTTGGGCCGGATCAGAGGTCATTTGTTGTTGTATGTTGGAGGTTCTTGTCACTTTGCAACTGGTTTGGCTTGTGGGTTTCAGGCTAGCTCACAACCTCTACTACTGCGAGCTATGGTGACATCAGTTAACTTGTCACCACAAGGTATCCCTAACCACCTACCTTCGCACTGTTCAGGTTTCCCATGCGAGTTGAGTTTAGTTTCTTCTTCCATCTTTCGACTAGTTTGGTGACTAATTGATAGATTTCACCATTCAAGAGTGGTTCGAGGATGCTTTGTCTCTACGAAAAGTGACCGGGACCAATGTTGGTTTAATGAAGGTAAGCATAAATTTTTTTTGTTTCCTCTAGTTGTCCTTTATAGTCTAGATTCTAACTATTACTGATTAATAACTTTTGTTGCAAGGAAGGCGAATCGCCATCGACGGAAGCCCTCTAAGCTCAGGTAATACAACCGCCCTTTGGTCATTAATTTCTTTGGGTTTCTTAGCAAGTTTTGAACTCCTGACCACTCGGTGATCGATGGTATTGGTTTTTAGGTAAGCTACCACCAACACCCAGCTCTGTCCATGGTTACGACAGTGTATGTTGAAGTTCTTAAGGCTTGTCTGCTTCGTGGTTACTTTTAGGTTGGGAAACATCTCTTCTAGTTCCATATATCATTGTGCTATTAAATACTAAGTAGATGATTTGATTGTTGACAGAGGCTCATGCCTGGACTTGTCGAATCCATGTTTTATTTAGATTTTGTGTATAAAATTTAAACTCGGTTTACTCGGCATGCACGAGGGTTTGATGGTATATGAGTCCCAGACATAAGTTTACATGGCTAACTTTGTATTTTTGAGAAAATATGTTAAACAGGGTTTCTCTGTTGACAAATATCCCGATAGGCCTATGAATTCGATAATTTTCTTTTTGATCTAATATTGGCACATTCAGGCTGTTGATCCATTGTTTGCGGATTACTTAAGTTATGCGGGTTGCTACCGCCAATGTACATGCTTATACTTTTAAAGGAATGGAATATATATATATATATATATACAGTTTTCTATTTTGCTATCCATTCTTTCGAATGATTACAATCTTTATTCTCGTTTCTTTCCTATTTTGAGCAACAACTTAGAAGACAGATAGATAGTCAGTTTATAAATGTTATGCATGGTTTCTTATCTATCAGTTCGGAAACTCCGGAACTGCTGTTACCAAGATCATTATTTTCTCTGTTATAATTTATTGAAGGAATTGTTCACACAATTTAACGAAAGGGATTTCTCTACAATCTAAGATTACATAATGTAAATATTTAATATAGGGAAACGTTCTTCATGCAATTCTTGTATATTGGTTATCTTTTAGGCATTACTGTAATGTTTATTGTTTATTCCTGATTAGCATCTTCAACTCTGTTTTCTGTTCTGATATACTTTCGAGAAGTTTCTCCCTTAATTTGTTCCAATACTTTAACGAATAATTCCTATAATTCACTATCATTTATGAAATAGTTCTATGTTACTTATCTGCTTACTACTTGTAAACATATATCTCCAATTCTCTCTAGAACATCTCTCCTCCTAGCCGCAAGTCTAGCAATTACGTCCAGACTCTCCCCCAAGCATTTCCGTTTCTTTACAGTCACTAAATATATCTAGCTACAGTCGGGTACCTTGGGCCTTAGGTCTTCACTATCGAGCTTCAATTCCTATACCTTTTCAGACTGTCCTTTAGTGTTTTCCCACTAGTTTATTCCACCCAGCTCTAGAATCTCTAACTGGATTCTTTCCCCATCTATATTTCCCTTTCCACAGCAGATGGTAATTGTTTATTGATAACTCTCTCTTTAACTACTGGAAACACTTTTATTTTTATTAACATATTTGAACTCCTTATTATCCATTAATTAGGTAACCAAATGTATATTGACCTTCTAGCCTCAGTCATTGTTATTTTAACAACACAAATTAAGAATTTAATGTAGTAAAACATAAAATGTAAAACTTAGTAACTACAATAATTTTCACGTAGCCTAGGGTGTTGCATCTCCCCCCCATATGAGCAACATCGTCCCTGGTGTTCTTTTAATTTATGAAAATAATGTCGTGTAATATTCCCGCATAAATCCCTCTTCTTCCCAGGTGGCCAGTGTCCGGGCCAAAGTGCTTCCACTGCACTTTAACCTAGGTGATGGCCCGCTTTCGCAAGCTGGTTTCTATCCAATCGAGAATACGTAGAGGTTCTACTAGGAACTCTCCTTTCGATTCGACCTACACATGAAAAATCTACAGTTATAATTTATTCAAATTAGTTTATCGAAAAGTTAAGAATTCTCCTTAATACCTAAATATTTTCCGAGTTAATTATATGTTGTGGGTTGTACACATATTCTTTTAGCAAAGGGACATGGAAAACATTGTGGACCCAGATATGGGTTGGTAATGCAAGCTTATAGGCTACCCGTCCAATCCGTTCCAAAACTTGAAAGGGTCCACAATACTGGCCTACTAACTTAGCACAACCACTCCATTGTAAGGAAATTTTCCAGGGCTTTACTCTTAGGTAAATGTGGTCTCCTAGCTTAAATTCTCTATAGGTCTGCTTTTTATCTACGTACATCTTTTGCCTATCTTGGGCAGCCCTCAGATTTTGTCAAACCTTCTTAACCATCTCCTCCATTTCTGGTAGCATATCAGGACCCAAGGCTAACTTATTAATTGAGCTATTCCAATCTATCAGCACTCTGCACCTTCTCCCATCCAACACCTCAAAGCGGCTCATACCCAGCGATTCATGATGTCTGTTATTATAAGAAAATTCCACTAAGTGGAGGTAGTCTTCCCACTTATGTGGTTGTTGCATCACAAACATACATAACATGTCCTCTAGCACTTGATTTACTCATTCGGTTTGTCCATCCGTTTGAGGATGGTAAGCTATACTAAACTGAATCTGGGTACCCAATATTGAAAAGAGGGTCTTCCAGAATGTGGATGTAAATTTTACATCCCTATCAGAAATTACCACCCTAGGTATTCCATGTAGACGGAATATTTCATTCATAAGTATGTTTGCAATTTTGATCATTTTGTAAGTGGATTTCACAACTATGAAGGGAGTTGTTTCGATCAATTTGTCTACCACCACTATAATTGAGTCATGCTGCTTCTTGGTGTGAGGTAAGACAGTGATGAAGTCTAGAGATATGGTCTCCCATTTCCATTCCAGAATGGGCAATGGTTGCAATATACTAGCAGGGTGCTGATGTTCCACCTTCACCAATTGACATTTGAAACATTTGGACAAGTACTCAGTGACATCCTTCCTTAACCCAGGTGAAAAATGACCTTTCTTGATGGCTAAAAAAAAGTTTGGGTAACCTGGGTGACCAACACATGGTTTTCTCTGAAACTCATCCAATATCATTTGTTTAACAACGTTTTGGTTAGGAACATATATTTTGTTCTTGAAGATAAGGAGGTTGTCGGAGCTTATGTAAAAATCTGATATTTCCCCTTTTAACAGATCTGCCTTTTCTTGTTGCAAAAGGAAAGTGTATTCTGGATATTTGAAGGAGGCTTCCTTTATGATTTTAGTGATGTGTGAACATACCTGGCTGATTTGGATGTCATAAATACAATGCACTTTCCTGATCAATGCTTCGGCCACTCGATTTTCCTTCCCTTTGAGATGTTTCATTTAGAAATCGAATTCACTTAAAAATGCTATCCATGTGGCCTACCGATCATTTATGTTAGACTAGTTGAATAAATTGGTAAGGTTGTTATGATCCATTAATAGCATAAATTTCTTCCCCAACAGGTAGTGTCGCCACATTTTAGGTGTGTGCACTACTGTTGTTAATTAAAGATCATAAACCGAATATCAATGCTCATATTCGTTCAATTTCTATTATTCCTAAGCAATAACTTTCCCTTCTTATGTTAACAGTCCACCAACACCCTCTTTACTATCATCCGTGCAAACCACAAAGTATTTTTTTGGATCTGCTACCTTTAACACCGGTGCAGTGGTAAGTACGTGTTTTAATTTTTCAAAGCTTTGCTGACATTCGACTATCCATTGGAAAGAACGTCCGTTTTTCTGTAAATAGGTCATTGGAAAAGCGATTTTTGAAAATCTTTCGATGAGCCGACGACAGTACCCGGCCAAACCTAGGAATGACCTGATATTAACAACATTCTTTGGAGCGGTCCATTCCATAATGGTTTTGATATTTTCCGAGTCTACTGCTATTCCATCTATTCATATAACGTGACCCAAGTACTGAATCTGGTCTTTGAAAAAGTCACACTTGCTATATTTAGCATATAACTGATTTTTCTGTAGAGTTTACAACACTATCCTTAGATTCTCTTTATGCTCCTCTTGATACTTGGAGTATATTAAGATGTCATCGATAAAAATTAGTACGAATTTATCGAGATAAGGCTGGAAAATATCGTGCATCAAACTCATAAAAATAGGTGGGGCGTTTGTGAGACCAAAAGGCAACACCATGAACTCGTAATGACCATAATGAGTTCTGAATGCAGACTTGTAGATATCCTCCTCCTTTATCGTTATTTGGTGGTAGGCAGACCTTAAATGGATCTTTGATAATAGTTTTGCTCCTTGTACTTGATCAGAAAGATCATCAATATGTGGAAAGGGGTATTTATTCTTGATGGTTAGCTTGTTTAACTATCAATAATCGATGCATAACCTCAAGGTTCTATCTTTCTTCCGTACAAACAGTACAGGGGCTCCCCAAGGGGACACACTGGGGCAGATATACATTCTATCCAAAAGCTCTTGGAGCCGTATTTTGAGTTTTGTTAACTCAGGTATGCTAATGCGATAAGGGGCCCTAGATATAAGGGTTGCACCAGGAATTAGTTCAATTGTGAAATCGATATCACACTTGGGTGGTAATCCAGGAACTGATTCAGGAAATACATAAGAAAATTCTTGAATGACCGGAATGTTTTCCAAGGAGGTCATTTTGTTTTTGGTGTTCGTAAATCCCACCTGGACAACATATATCTGACAACCCTTCCTAATACATATTCCTAGCTAACTAGCAGTAATAGGATGCAATTTGGTATTCGTCTTGATTCCTTGAAGTTCCTTCCTTAGTCCTGATTTAGTGATAAAACTGAAGGTTTTATGCTTGCAGTCAACTAGGGACGAACATTTTTCCAACCAATCCATCCTGATTAAAATGTCGTATCAACCCAAAGGAATTCTATTAAGATCAACGTGAATGGGTTGCCCTAAGATTGTTATAGGACAACGTTGTGTTTTTGCAACTACCCTACCTTTTGTCCTAATGGCTAACTGTACTAACCAAGGTTTTAGAATCTTACTCCTCTGTAGTTGACATTTTTATACCACCTTAGGAATAACATAGCTTAAGCTAGCACTGGGATCAAACAAAACAGAGATAGGTTACCTAGCGATCGTATCTTCACATTCGATCATGGTCTGTTGGTATTCTGCTTGATGATCATCTGATGCAACATTAATTATGGGCATGCTCCTCGCCACTTCTGCAACTACGGATGCTTCCTGCATATTTGTTTTTTGTTTCATTCTTGCTTTATGTGGACAATTTTTGTAATAGTGGGGTTCTCCGCATCCCCAACATTACAGCGGTGGCTTTGAGCGCTAGTCATTAGTTGATTTATTACCTCCTTCTGACTGTCTATTTTCAAAATATGCAACTTTGCTATGGTTCCTTACTGGGAATTTACTGAGAGGTTTTCGCTATACATTTCTGCGATTAGAAAATTTTGCTTGCCTATTTGGGATCAGGTTCCTTCCCTTTCTATTCACTCCTCCTTTAGGTCCCTCATATTTCTATTTCATTTGTTGGTAGCAGATGCGGGCTTTCCGCACTACATCATCCATTTTCCTTGGGTAATCGAACTCAAGCTTCTCCTTCATAAAATTGTGTATGCTACTGATGAAACACTGAATTTTGGCCTTTTCCTCTGGCATATAAGGCACAAAGCGTAGTAGGGAGGTGAATCATTTTACATATTCATCCATGGTTAATGTTCCTGATCTTAACTCATGAAATTCCTTTGCTTTTTTGTCATAATAACATTTGGTCAGATACTTATCCTTGAAATGATTTTGAAACTCTTTCCAAGTAACATGTTCTTCATCAATTTTCCTTACTGTTTTGATTTCTTCCCACCAAAGGGTAGCCTTACCCCTTAACTGATAAACTGCCAAACATGCTTTCAATTTATTAGTGTAATCATAAATCTAGAAATATTTTCTCATATCAATTAACCAAGCTTCAGCGGCTTCTTCGGATTCCTCCTCAAAGAGTGATGGTTTAATTTTTAAAAACTCTCCTTGTAATTCAAATTTCTTTCTTTTGTCATGCGCTAGTCGGAAACATTTTATGAGCGTCCTTCTTCATCCTCCCCATGTTTTTCATCTGACTCAACATTTTTTTCTCCAGGTTGAACCATTGGGGTCTTATGTCTATCTTTAGCACTAGGGTCTAGATCTCATTGGTTCTGTCGATTGGATAAACTTATGAGAATTCTCTCTTGTTCTAGTTGTAGTCGTTCATTGTTTCTTCTTAAATTAGTCATTTCAGCAAAAAGTTGTTGAATGGTTTCGAGTATAACAACATTAGCTTGACTTGATTCTTCTCCTAGCTGTATCCAAATATCAGGGTTAGCATTCACATAAGTTGTTTCTGGTGGGTTTGGTGTTCTCAGGCTCCTCTGCATTCTAACCCCTTTTGTATTCTACGGGTCTCTGTGTTCATATACATATTTACTTAGTTAATTTTAAGAAATCACATTCATTTCATGTACATATAATTACCAAAGAGTCTTAGTGTACGAACCTCAACTATGATACCATTTGTAAGACCCTACACACCTATTGTACACCTATTAAAAGGAAAATAAGAAACCATTGAAGTAATAAAAGAAAACCCAAAATATATTAAATATACACAGGGTGGAAAATATAGGGTTTAAAGTTTTCATTTCTAATTAAAACACTTAATATGTTACACAACTGTTAAATATGGGCATGCTTAGCATTAAAAGAGCACATGAAGATCCGAATGTTGAACCCATAACCTGACTTACGATTAAATATCCACTGTACGCTGGGACACACGGCATAACCAAGGCCTATCCCACTACATGCATTTGTCAACGAGACAAGACTGTCTGTGACAGTTGGCTCAACTCTCATCCATTGATTTGTTGCAGGCGATTCGACAGTGAGAAGGGTTTAGGGTTTACCCAACTACCTGCTTCACTACGTTAGGCCAGATGGGAGGTCATTTGATGTTGTATGTTGGAGGTTCTTACCACTCTACAACTGGTTTGGCCTGCGGGTTTTAGGCTGGCTCACAACCTCTGCTACTGTGAGCTATGGCGTCATCAGTTAACTTGTCATCACAAGGTATCCCTAACCACCTACCTTCTCATTGTTCAAGTTTCCCATGGGACTTGAGTTTAGTTTCTTTTTCCATCTTTCGACTGGTTTGGCGGCTAACTGATGGATTTCACCATTCAGGAGTGGTTCGAGGATGCTCTGGCTCTACAGAAGGTGACTAGGACCAATGCTGCTTTAATGAAGGTAAGCATACGTTTTTTGTTGTTTCCTCTGGTCATCTTTTACAGTGTTTTACAATCTAGATTTTAGCTCTGACTCATTAATAACTTTTGCTATAAGGAAGGTGGACCACCATCGATGGAAGCCCTCCATCCAACTACTTCCCTTCGGTCATTAATTTTTCTGGATTTCTTAGAAAGTTTTGCACTGCTAACCACTCGGTGATTGATGGTATTGGTTTTCAGCTAAGCTACCACCAACACCCGGCTCTATTCGTGGTTATGATAACATATGTTGAAGTTCTCAAGGATTGTCTGCTTCGGGTTGCTTTTAGGTTGGGAAACATCTCCGTTGGTTCCATATATGATTGTGATGTGATATACTAAGCGGATGATTCAATTGTCGACAGAGGTTCATGCTTGAACTTGTCGAATCCCTGTTTTATTTAGATTTTGTGTGTAAAAGTTAAATTTGGTTTACTCAACATGCATGAGGTTTTGACTGTATATGAGTCCCAGACATTGATTTACATGGTTGCCTTTTTATTTTTTCGAATCGATGTTGAACATGGTTTCTCTGTTCTGTCGAATGACTGTAATGTGTATTCTTGTTTCTTTCTTATCTCAAGCAACAACTTAGAATATAGATAGATAGTCAGTTTATAAATGTTATGCAGGGTTTCTTACGCTATCAGTTCGGAAACTTTGAAACTGTTGTAACCAAGATTGTTCTTTTCTCTATTATAATTTATCTGAGGAATTGTTCAGACAGTTTAACGGAAGGGATTTCTCTACAGTCTAAGATTAGGTACTGTAACTATTTAATATAGGGAATCACTCTTCATGCAATGCTTGCATATTGGTTATCTTTTAGGCATTACTATAATGTTTACTGTTTATTCCTGATTAGTATCTACAACTTTGTTTTCTGTTCTAATAGACTTTCGAGAAGTTTCTCTCTTAATTCGTTCCAGTACTTTAATCCTATATAGTTTTCAATATAAATATGTTTAATATGAAATTAATATATAAGATTTGAAAATAAAATCATAATAAAAATATCATTTTAATATACATCATAAACTAAATATTTTAATATTTAAATTAAGTAAACCATTTAATATCAAATTTAAATATATTGTAAAAAAATGATATTAAAATATTTTAATAATGAATTTGATTAATACGAAAGAAATGTACAATTACTTTTGTAATAATTTTAAGATAAGACA
Organism: Pinus taeda; assembly: GCA_000404065.3. Lineage (NCBI taxonomy): Eukaryota > Viridiplantae > Streptophyta > Pinopsida > Pinales > Pinaceae > Pinus > Pinus taeda. The sequence goes on along the minus strand of APFE030698614.1, from coordinate 28,752 downwards.
AAAACACAAAAAAAACACTTCCCTCTTGATATAAAATTAAAATTAACCTAAATTTATTAAAATATCTTAAGAAATATAATTTTTTCCTAACCCATAAATAAACTTATATCGTAATTTTATTGGAAAAATATGGTACTCGTTTCTCACATAGAGCAACACTAAATATATACCCATGAAAAGAAACATATACTTGGTTATCAAAATAACAAGGTAGACCAACAAATCCACTTTTCTAATACGCGATAAAGACATACACTGCCCCGAAACTCTCACAATCTTTCCGCAGGGAGAATGGTAAGTTTTTCTTTATAATTTTTTTTTTTTTTATATAGTTTTTTGCCATTAAAATATTTCTTCCTAACATGTATATTGATTAAAATAATTTAATATCATATTTAATTTTTAAAGTAAAATGATTTCATTAGTGTGTTTTCTGATACGGAAAAATAATATAATTTCTTTTTATAATGATAATGACATTGAAAAGGATATATATGCTAAATGGGGATATCTAGAATGGTTGTTATATCCTATATAGATTTATACTTCTGTTTCAATTTTGCTTTATAATAATATCGTATTGATTTTTATTCTAGCTTTTGTATAAAGTAGGAATGATTTTTCTGAAAAAAAATTATAATCAAATAGAATTATATATTATATATTTAATTTCAATGATTTGTTTTTATATTTAAAATCGTCTCTTACATATGATTATATGATTTTGACATATTTTTTCTTTAATTAAAAATATTTTAAGTAATCTTTTTTAAACACTTAAAAAAGTTATAAATGATTAAATTTAATTTCTCTTAATATATTCATTTCAAGATTTAACATTTTTTAATCTAATTAATTTAAATATTTAAAATGTTATTAAATAGATTGGTATATATTGATTGTTTTTTTCTTTAAATAATATTATTGATGATAGTAGGAGTGCTTAAATCATGTTTTTGATGGGATAGGGCAGACCATACATGAGGGTTTTCTTTTAGGGTTTTGTCATTGGTCACCATGGCAGGGTGTAGAGGGGGGAGATCAGCTCCCTTCTACGGTCAAGTGGCTGTGGACAGAAACAAGGGAGTTCGATCACATTGCTTCAAGAAACCAACAGAGGAGGTAATAAAGGCTAAGAATACAGAAAAATAAGAAACTATCTAACATCAAGGACAAGAAGAGAATCATTAGGAAGCTAGTAAGGAGAAGAGAACAGAGGTGAGTAGTCTGAAAACTACTCCTATGAGTACATCAAGGGTCTGTAAACCTAAGTCGACCACTATTCCTCGACTCATTTTAAGTGACCCAGCGCTGCAGGTACACAGAGACCACATGGAAGAGTATGCTATTATCTGTAAATTTATGGGGATTTGGCTAACGAAGAAGGCTTTGCAAGCATGGATAACGAATCATTGGAAACCAAAGGGGGATATGGACCTTCACCTTGGCTCCAAGGGCTTCTTCACGGTGGTGTTCACAAGTTTAGAGGATAAAGACAGAGTGTTCGAGGGAGGACCCTATTTTTATGCTTCTACAGGCCTTTATATGAGACCATGGGTAATGCAATTTGTCCTAGAATGAGAAAAGTTCACCTCGGCACCAGTATGGATAAGACTATATTCCCTTCCTTTAGATTATTGGTTGCCGAAGTCTCTAGAGGCAATCGGCAACAAGCTAGGGCATTTCATAAAACTCTCAAATGCTACTCTAAGAGGCAAATACACTTCCTTTGTCCGAATATGTGTGGAAATGGACTTATCTGGGGCACTTCCAGATGCAATCATTTTAGAAGTGTATGACAAGGAATGGGTGCACGCGGTGGACTATGAACATGTCCCATTTAGGTGCCATAAGTTCCATGAGCACGAGCACCTATACAGGGACTGCCCATTGAACAAGCTGGAGAGCAATACAAAAGACACTATAGGCAAGGATCCTAAAGGTTTTACTAAGGTTGGTGGTAGAGGGAAAGGAGGCAAGCGGTACTAAAATAAAATTAATGAAGATGGAAAACCGAGTCACAATAGTTTTAAGATCTTAGATGAAGAAGGCGAAAACAACGGAACAAACCAGGAATCAGAGAATATTCCAATTGAGAAGGAAAGGGATACTAATATGGAGAATATACCATAAAACATCAAACAAAAAGATGATATGCCGAGCATTATGGAGCTCAGTAAGGACCACAAGATGACCCTAAGTGAGGGTGGAACGGAAGACCATGAACTGCAGGAGATTCTAGAGAGGGAGAATTTATATCTAGAAAAGTTTCTAGAGCAGGGAATCACCAAAGGGGTAGACTCTCTGCCAAAAGAGGAGTTTGACAGGGTTCAACAGTTCTTCCTTTGGAGATCACAAACGAAGTGTTATGGAGTCAAAAGAAACCATGTTAGCCAGGAGAATATGGGAGTGAAAACGATGGAGGATACAACAATGCATTCTTCCAAGAACCCGGGTAGGAAAAGAGGAAGAAAAACACAGAACGAGTTGTTGACCAAATGCGGGAAACTTATGATAAACTTAGGTAAGATGAGGGATCTTACCAGTCACTCCTTTACAAACCTTTCTTAATGAAGCTAACAACCTGGAATATTAGGGGTCTAGGAAGTAAAAGGAAACAAAGAAATCTTAGTAGTAGAATGAAAGAAGAAAAATCTGATATAGTTTTTATTTAGGAAACAAAATTTTCAATGGACAAGATCAGAGAGATATAAAGCAAATGGTTAGTAAAGTATGAGTATCTAGAGGTTAAAGCGGATAACTCGGCGGGTGGGATTCTTACTCTGTGGGATCCTCAAAAACTTGGAATCCTGGATGTTGAAGCTTTTAGGAGCTATCTAGCGCTGGTGATTCAACCTTTCGGTGATAAGGAGATCTACATGATCACTAATGTCTATGGTCCTAAAAAACTAGAAGACAAACTTAAGCTTCTCACCTCCCTTCAGAAGTTGAGAGAGAGATATCCTGATATGCCTTGGATTCTGGCTCGGGATTTCAATATGATCAGATCTCTTACAGAGAAAAAATGCGGTACCAAAAAACTAGGTAGGGATTCCATTGCCTTCCAGAACTTCATGAATAACATGGGGCTAGTAGACACCAAAACAGTAAATGGCACTTTTACTTGGAATAATAAGAGGGGAGGGGCTTTTCAAGTGGCCTATAAACTAGATAGATTGATAATCTTAGAGGACCTATTTCTCAAAGGCCTTGATATGGAAACTTCAATCCTACCCTTCAGAGGCTCGGACCACTGGCTTGTTTAGCTTGAAGGTACTTTCATGGGTACACGGAGGAACAAAACTTTTAGGTTTGAAAATGTTTGGCTCTCTCACCCTGATTTTACCAACAATATTGACAAATGGTGGGTGGAAGATATGCCCGTTCAAGGCACTAAAATGTTCATGTTGCAGCAGAGACTTAAGCATATCAAATCTAGGCTTAAAGATTGGAACAAAAAAGTGTTTGGGAATATTTTTAAAGCCAAAAGGGAAGTTGAGAAGAAACTCCAAGAGATTAATCACATCATCATATCAGAAGTTTTTACTGAGGAATGGAGAATTCAAGCTTACTCTCTTCAGAATGAATGGGATAATTGGTGCATGCAAGAGGAGATTTTCTGAAGATAGAAATTGAGGGTGAATTTGATTAGAGAAGGAGAAAGAAACACAAAGTTTTTTCATAGATCAACCTTGGGTCACAGATCTCATAACAGAATTTCAAAACTTAAATATTCTCAAGGGAAAGAGCTCATCTCTCACAAAAAAATGGAATCTGTCCTAGTTCAACACTTCCTTAGCATAGCAGAGGAGCCTCTCATTGACAGATCTCGGTTCATTAACAAATTCACCAAGTTCATTCCTAAGCTTGTAATTGGGGAAGACAACCACAATATTAACAGGCCAGTGTCTGAAGAGGAGGTCAATGAAGTCATCAATGAGATGAAAAATGGGAAAGCTCCTAGCCCTGGTGGATTCAATGTGGACTTCTTCAAAGCTTGCTTGAAAACAATCAAACAAGATATCCTTGATGTTGTGGAAGACTCTAGAATATCCAAAACTGTTTTTAAAGCTCTTAATGCCTCTTTCATAGCTTTGATTCCAAAGCAGGAAAAAGCTATGACATCGGACAGATTCAGACCCATAGCCTTATGTAATGTGGTGTACAAAATTATTTCCGAAGTCATCACTAATAAGCTTAGGGCTCTTCTTCCTGCTCTCGTCTCAGAGGCGCAAACTAGATTTGTGGAAGGAATATAGATTCTAAACAACATCATACAAGCTCACGAGGTGGTACACTCTCTTAAGAGCAATAAGCAAGTTAGTATGATCATGCAGCTTGACCTAGAGAAATCTTATGATAAGCTAAGCTGGTCTTATGCCAGGGCAGTGCTAAGAGCTTATGGCTTTGAACACAACTGGATAAGATGGGTTATGTCCCTTGTATCCACGACCAGCTTCTCCATTCTTCTTAATGACTCTCCCTCTAGAACCTTTATGCCTTCTAAGGGTCTCAGACAAGGGGATCCGCTTTGCCCCTTCCTCTTTGTTCTCATGATGAAAAGGCTAGGCAGAGCCTTGAATATGGAAAATTCTGAAGGAAAAATCTAGGGTCTGAAACTTACTCCAGATGGTGTTGCTTCTACTCATCAACAATTTGTTGATGACACAATGCTGTGGGGAATTCCTGCGGTCAAGGAAGCCAGAGCCTTCAAAGAAATCCTGAATGAATTTGCATTGCCAGCCGCTGATACAGAGGTAAGCCAAGACAAATCAAAGGTGTTATTTTTTAATACTGATATTGCTATTCAAAGGAACCTCACTAGAATTCTTGGGTTTCAAAGGGATCAGTTACCTTCTAAGTACCTTGGAATGCCTCTTACTGACAAACCTCTGAGCAAGGGATTGTGGGAGCCGGTAACTAATTAACTTTAGGAAAAAATTAGGAAATGGACCTGTAGGTCTTTGAATTTTGCGGGGCGTCTTGTGCTTACTAAGGCTTTCTTGCAAGCTATACCCATATTCATGTTTTCATCTCTTCCTGCTCCTAATGGAGTTATGCAACAAATTAGGAGTATTCAACGAGATTTTCTTTGGGTCAAGGGGGAAGAGGAAAAGAAGTGGGTTTTGGTAGCTTGGAACAAGCTCTGTAAACCTAAGGCCCGTGGTGGTTTGGGGCTACATGACCCTGAAATCTTCAGCAGAGTTTCAGGAGCCAAACTTATGTGGAGGTGGCTCAAGGAATTGACTAGCCCTTGGGTGAAGCTTTGGAAGCAGAAATATGCAAATAATTGGTAGGAGAGTGATCATATCCGATTGTCAAGGCTCATTAAGGGATCCCATATTTGGACCCTTTCTTGGAAGAATAGAGCCATTGTCGAGAAGCATAGTTTCTGGGAGATCCGAGATTGGAACCTTGCACAGTTTTGGGAAGATAACTCATAGCAAGAACCAAATTTGTTTAGGGAAGGACTAATTGCTCTAAAAATGACACTGAAAGCAAAGTTTTACTTATGGTAAGTGACTTCTGGGATTAGGTAAGGAACAACCGTAAATGGAGAATGTGGAAGGATCTTGGTTATAGTGAAGAGAGTCCTTTGAAGGCCCAGGCAGAGTCTCTTACTCTTGACTTGGAGCAGAGAAAGATTTTTGTGTCATCCTCATCTGACCAACTGAGATGGGGTAAAAACATCGAAGGCACCTTCAACTTCAAAGAAGATAAATGCATGACCCTAGGTTTCGATTATCCAAACCATGATCAGGCTTGGAATGACCTTTGGTAGAACTCGCAATGGATAAAAATAAAGTTGTTTATGTGGTTAATTCACCAAAAGATAATTATCACATGGGAGAATCTTCTGAAAATGGTATTTGTTGGCCCATCCAAATGCCATCTATGTGGCTTACAAGAGGAGACGATGGAACATTTACTAAAGCTATGCCCCTTCACCTCTACTCTGTGGGATTGGGTGGCCTCATTCTTCAGGCAAACTGACAGGGACAGACTCAACGTCACCAACATTTTGAAGAATTGGAGGAAAGACTTCACAGGTAATGAAATAATTAACAAGGCTTGCACTTTGGTTCTAGGCTTTATCATCTAGGATGTTTGGAAATAACACAATGGCAGGATTTTTAAGAACAAAATAGGCTCGACCCAAAATATCACTAGCCAAATTTTACGACAGCTCAAAGATACAGTAGGAGCCCTTATGTTGAAAATTCATAAGGACACTCCTTCACCCTAGGATGCTCGCATACTGCTATAGTTGGGTCTCCATTCTCTAGTTCCCCAAGGCACTGTCAAGGGTGTGAGCAAAACAACTGCTGGTAAAGATATTTGGTAGCCTCCTCATGTTTTTTTGAAAATCGATATAGACGGGGCCTCTAAGGCAACCCAGGGATGGCTAGATTTGACAGTGTCATAAGCGATGTGTAGGGGCACATAAAGGATATCTTTCACAGTCATTTGGGGACTAGCACTAATAACATGGTAGAGCTCATGGCCTTAGAGTAGTGCTTAGAAATCCTGATGGAGTCAAATTTACACAACGCCATCATTGAAGCTGACTCTGAATTGGGCATTAATGCGGCCAAGAAAATGTGTGATGGAATGGCACCAGGAATAGTGTCGAAACATTGGAGGTTCTCACAGGTCTTTCAGCGTATTCATTTTCACTTGCGAACCCTGAGAACTGTCAACTTCATTCATGTGTGAAGAAAAGGCAATATGTTAGCTCATCGTTTGGTGAATGAAAGGGTGCTATGTAACGAAAGTTATATTCGGTACGACTGGGAGTTTATACCCTCTAGTAAACTGCGCGATGATTGTCAACGACAGGCACCCAAAGACATGGCGTATCTCCAGACCATGAATAACGAGTAGGGAAAAGACTAGCGGGAGTTGAAGGAACGACATAAACCTGAAGTGAAGAGAAGGACAAAGAGGTGAGATAACGATGCACAAGAGTCATTAGATCATGGAAGATCAACGGACATAAATGGTGGAAAAGATTAGCGGAAGTAGGAGAGGGTGAAAGTCCTTGAGCCTGGTTGAAGTGCCGCAATAAATCCTGACCGTCAATCTTATTTCCAAATGCTGATGTCACATGTAATTATGGGGGTTGAATTATTTGTAACCTGCGTGCTAGTTGAATGGTTGCTAACTGTAGGATTTAAGTGCCCCCGTTGTTGAATGGATATCGGGTTTTAAGGTGGATGGAGGTTAAGTCTAAGAGCGGACCCAAAGTTTTACAGACCATGGTTTATATTCTATATCAGCGCCGGGAAGCGATTAAGTTTCTGATGCGATGTTGGGACAACTTTGAGATCAAGAACCAGATTGACGACAGAGATTTAATTGCAAATCGCATTCGGTAATAGAGTCTGGTCAGCGATAAACCCATTTTTGCAATTTTGAGATGTATCGAGGTTTGCGAGGTTGCGATGGACTATGGACTATCACATCAAAGGGTTGATCGAACGGCGGAGGTTAACTCTCGCATTTCGCAAGAATCAAGTGTTAGCGGCTTGCGAAAACTACGTTGTGCGATAAGTCGAGAATGGGATGAAGCATCTAATTTTGATTTTGTGTGTAATGTTTCAGGTTTTGTTGACCCTGTTGTTTGTTTATCATCAACAGGTCTGTCTTTTGTTGGTATTTACACTTGTATAGACGTGTACCATATGTAATCTTGTTTTTCGGTTAATTAAAGGCTCCACTCTTACTTGACCAAAAATAAATAAAATATTTATCACTTATCAAGTGCCACTATTTTAAATATAATAAATTAAATTAGAAAAAAAATCATTTTAAATTAATTATTAAAATTTACAAAATATATAAGTAAAATTATATATATTTTATATCTTTCTTCGATTTATTTTTTTATTTAATTAAAATGATATGTTAGGATGAATCTTATTTTTTTATTATATATATATATATAACTTAAACAAAAAAAATACTCTCAATTTGAAATGTTAAAATAACACACAATTGAAAAATAAAATGTAAAATTAGCAGAAGAAACCATTACTCTAAGAAGTTCACTAATTATATATTATGATATAACGATGCAATTTAATCAACTACATAGATATAATACAACCATGCAATTTAATCAACTACATAAATATAATACAACCATGCAATTTAATCAACTATTTAACTTACTTGGCTGTCTAGTCATTTATATAAAAAGAAAAGCCTTGTCCATGAGACATTTTTGAGTTTTTGACTCTGCCTGCAGAACTTTCGGAGTTTTTTGGGTTGCTATGTAACAGTGCCTATTACTGCAAAAGAAATGTAACGATGACTGCAACGATTCTCACATCCCACAGGATGATATAAAGGCTTTCAGCGTTGTCAGCCTATCCTCTAACTTAATGCTCAAGAAAGCCCCTGTCATCTAAGCTGGCCACTGCATCTGCTAACGACTGGTTCATAGGCGTAAACGAAAGGCCCACATCCTTCAATTTTTCTCGTCTGAGCAGCTGCGCGCATGAAGTTGCAAGCTTCATTTATCTTCATGTTTCTGAATATAACATAGTTTGACAGAACCCAAAGTGAAATATGTTTTATGTGAGAATTGAGTGTGTACGTACATGGTAGGGTGGGAACAACGAGGGGACTCTCTGGCCAACACGTGGACCAGGTCTGCTCGATGGAGGTTGCATTCTGCGCACAGATATCTTTGCCCTCTGGCTGAGGGCGTTTCATAAACTAAAATGTGAGCCTTTGCCACGTCCCTCACGTCTACATATACCTGTGTTAAGTTTGCATACGTCTTAGCAGATCCTGAGCATCATCAAGATTTATGAATATCAATTAAATCATTAAAAACCATCTGTGCATATTAGGAACGAACTGACTATAACATATACATGACAGGTATTTCATAATATGAGCAGTACTGGGGTTCATGGCGTTCTGCAACAAAGGACCTAAAACCAGGCCTGGATTAATGGCAATCTCCCATGCGGATTTCTCTGCCAATGTTTTTGCATAGCAATACCAATTCTGTAATGCATGAGAGAGGCCAATTAGTAAGCCGATTCAGCCTCTATCTGTAATAATTGATAAAAGAACTGCTGTTAATTAATACTTGGTCTGTATGCAGTAGTCCAAATCGCTTCAGCAGTCATCATTGACTATAGCAAGTGGTTCTCGGTGAGGATCCATGTAAACTGCACCGATAGAACACGTAAAGACAACGCGCTTGACCCCTGTTTCTGCGCAAGCCTCCATCACATTCCTCGTCCCTTCCGTCGCAGGCTCTATAACTTTCTCCTGCTTTCATTAATTATAAAACAATGATTAGCAAGATCTAATGGTATCAGAATCGTTTCAGCTGAAACCAACTGCGTGGAATTGGAATTATGACGAGATCGACGAAGTAATTACAGGGTAGTTGTTGATAACGGCAGCCATGTGAAAGACACCATGGCAACCTCGAATAACTGTAAGCAAGCTCTGGTAATCAAGAATATCAGCTTTGACAAGCTGAAGCCTCTCCTTTGCTCCTTCCAACTCTCTCAAATGCTTATATTTCCACCCATCATCTACACTCATGTCAAATCTCTTCCAGAAACTCTATCTGGATATGATGTAAGAGAATATATCTACATGCATGTTCCATGCAAAAACAAATAATATATTGTAACCTAGTAACAGGAGAACCTAGCTAAAAATTATTTTTTAACCACGTTTCACGTTTCAAATCTTAACAGGGATCCATCATCAACACTACTTCTATTTCATTTTGGATGTTGATTTAGTTGGGTTGGTGCGAACTGCTCCTCTGATAATATAGCACTTGGTGAGGAAAAACTTGATAAGCCATGACGCAATGAAAGCCCCTGCCCCAGTGACGCAAACTATTTCATCTCCTTTCTCGTTCTCAATCGGCTTCATTTCATCTGATATCATGGTTTGTGTCAGAAGCTGAAATCCGAAACTCAGAGATGAATCAGATAAGTAGCACAATGAATCGTGGAAATGAAATGGAAATGTACCCTTTTTAACGCTTCTGGAGGGGTAGGCGAGAGAAAATTTCGGTGGGCCACATCTACGCAGGAATACCCATGAAATTTCTGCCGTCCGTGGAAGGGCAGAGGAGAGAAAATTTCGTAGGAGTAATCGTCAATCACTTCATTGCCATTGGCAGGTTTTGTAAATTTTCGAATCTTTACTCCGATTTCTTCTCGGTCATACAACCGATTTTCTCGCTCTCATGGTCATGCGCCATTGGTTCGTAAGTTGTAATTTGCCTCGAATCTATGCGTAGACAACTTGTGACGCGCCCAAATGAAGGGGGTTGTCTATAATGCTATTTTTTTGGAGATTCCGGTGACGGAATCCAGCGGAAGAAATTGAGTTTAAATTTTGATTTGTTGCAGTCAAAATGGTTTTTTAACTGCATATTTGTATTCAGCATCTTGAAAAACCCCTGGGACGCTGGGACGCTTTGATTGTGCAAAAACTAGCTATCAAACTTGTGATTCCAATAAATTGCTGCGGGATTTTGACCGGAAAAAACCACCAAAAAAACTTTCAAAAAATCTCATTATAGACAACTGCATACGCCAATATACTTGGCAAATTCATGAGAGCATTTGTCAGGCAGTACTCTAATAACGTGACTCGTGAATTTGTCAGGCAGTACTCTAATGACGTGACTCGTGAATCGCCGGGGTTCTTAAGATTTTTTTGGGTTGATTTAGTGGCAAGTGCTATTTGTGCGACTATAGCAAAGTTATTGCTATAGTCCTTACACCCCTGACAGCCTCACAGAGCATCATCGACCATACATCATCAGACCATGCATCGTAAACTTTATCTGTCTCCGGCATCCCTCTCCGGCTGCCCATCGAAACCCCCGGCGACCCTACCCGCAGCCACCCGCAGCCTCCCTCCGGTTTGAGGACTTAATGAGGTTCACCGTAACTAGGACGAACGTACTCATTTAATAGTAGACTAATTTGAATTTGAATTTTGAGTTCATATACAACGTACTCATTTAATAGCAGACGAATTTGAATTTGAATTTTGAGTTCGAATTTAAAATATCGCCCAAAAAAAATTCAAATTTCTATAACCATAACCGGTCACTCGATGTTCTTTCTTCAATTGCTATGGTGATGCCGGGAGGGTGCAGCTCAAGGCCGCCAGTCCCGCCCTCTGTACCAGTTTGGTATGAAAGTCATGGAAGAGGCCACAGATCGCTTTGCTTCTGATTCTACACCAACGAAGATCAAGAAAGAAGTCGCTTATCGGTCAAGAAACGCGAGCCATAAACAATTTCGAATGAGATCAATTTCGAATGAGATCGGAAGATAGAAAGAAGATGGGTAGCGATATGGTTGAAGAGATTATAAGTGGGAAAATGGCAATGTTGCCACTCACGCTGAGGGCCGTTGACATGAGCTTCACTGGTTTATTCTCCACTTTACCAACTCATGGTGAATTGAGGCCACTTCTGTGTTATTTCATTCTTTCCCCGAAGGACATTTTTTTTATTCATTCTTTAGCTACGAACTTGTTTGCTCCATACTTTGGCTCTGAAGAAGGCTCCGCTCATTTTGCCGCAATTCATAAAATCTTAGGAGCTAGCAATGCATTCAAGCTTTTACTCCATATTCCCATGAAAGAAAGCTGCCAGGCAGTTGTCAACATATCGTATGAGGCAGAGGCACGACTCCAACATCCAGTCTATGGCTTTGTTGCGCACATTTACGCCTTGTAGCTTCTTGAGAACGTTTATACAATGTGTATATGTCGATAGCCTCTGCAGATGCATTTTTTGTTCCTTATATTTGCAGAAATTTTCTTGTTCTTTATATTTGCAGAAATTTTCTTGTTCTTTATAGTTTCAGAAATTGGTTCTGCAGGTGTCTCTGGACTCAAGATATGTCATGAATGTATTACAGGTTGCTTGTGTGCAGGCGGAGCTGGAATTCATGCAAGCACAGCTGGCGAGACGCCGTTCATCTGGATCAGCATCGGCCTCCGCGATTTATCAGGTCATGTTTGCTTCATCATACAGTCAACGTCCACATCACGTCCCTGCACCATCCCATATGATCCGCCAGCCATATAACCATCGAGTCCTCGGTGTGAAGGGGGAGAACGCCTGCGTTTCGCTAAATTCAATCGACTGCTATTTTTTCGTGTCTCCCAGTGACAATTTGTAGCCACAAATGAAGGTCCTCCAAAGATGCAGAAATCTTGACAAAACTGTAGTAGATAGCGAAGACCTGGAGGATCAGGCTGGTGCTATTCTTTTGATAGGTTAAGCTTTTCAAAATTTAGCAAACAATAATAACTTCATTGGCCCCGCCTGCCAAATTGTGTCAAGATACATCTAGATTTGCTTTGATTCAACTTTTTTATGGTAAAGGAACTACGAATAGTGCCAATATGGCGACGAATCTGGAGGAGGATACTTTGACTGTAGGTGGTTTTGTAAAAGGAATATGGATAGATGGCCATGAATTTAGAGGAATACTTTAACCAATCGTGCAGAGGAGCGGGAGATGGAATTCCGCATTATGTTTATGTTGTAATATATTTTAACCAGATTAATATGTTGGTCTCTATCGTCTTTGATAGTTATTTATTCCTCTATTTCAATGACATTCCGAGGGACATCATTGGCCCTTTGTGCTCATTGAAATGAAATTATTGCAGTAGTTTGATTGTTACAAGTTTTTGCATATTTTTCAATTAAATTTTGCTTATTACAAGTTTAAGTTTAAGTTTTTGTTTTATTTATTTATTTATTTAATTTTTATTTTTATTTTTCATATTTTTCAATTAAATTTGTAATTCAAATAATTTCTTTGGATACCATTTACATAACACTTTAAAAAATACTATAGAAATTTTGATTTAGAATATAATTTAAAAAAAATAAGAAAGGGACAATTACAAAGAAGTCAAGTCATAGTGTTTGAATTATAAATGATGATTATTAATTAATGTTATAAAAGGTGTATTTTATATTATTTTTAAAAAACAAAATGTATTTTATATCATAAATTATAAATTAAATTAATTTAAATTAGGTTTAGAAGTATTTTTTAACTTATGTTGTAATGTAATGTTTAACATTTTAATTAAGTCAAATTAAATAAAATAAAAATAAAAGAAAAATTAAATCATAAAAATTAATATAATGTAAAGATTTTAACTAGGTCAAAATAAATAGTGGAAATTATGACTTATCATGAAAAAGAAATAGATAAATTCAAAATAACTAAAAATTGAACATTTAAAAAAATATATATTAATAACAAAATCTCCATTAATAACATATAATTATATAACACTCTCAAGGTAACATATAATTATATAACACTCTCAAGGTTCCCGGAAAATTAATTAAGAGCACCAAAAGAAAATTTAGAAGTTTAAAACATGGAGAAAAACACTCAAAAGTCATAACAAATGGAATGCAAGATTGAAAACTGGATTAAATGAAAAATATACATTAAATAATACTTCATTATTTATGATATTTATGATGGTTTAAACATTTTTTAAAGAAATTATCATTAATATTTTTCATATTAACTATAACATAATAATAAAAAAATTATAAATAAAAGATTTTTTATTAAAAGACAATAAATTGTAAAAATGCGAGGAGAGCAATTAAGGAAGCTGCTGATGATTCTCTTAAAATAGACAAGATAAGAATATACAAAGCCCTAATTAAAAGAAAAAAGAGGCAGTACATTCATCAAAGACAGGAGTATCTCTTACACCTCTCTAAGGTAGCTCCTAAGAAATTTTGGAGGCAGATTTTGACCAGAAAGACTAAGGATAATAATAAAATTGCTCTTCACGATTGGAATTCTTATCTTAAAAAGCTTTATGAATCTCCTAATGTCACGGATAATTTGGAAACCCTGCTCACAACGAAAGAAGTCTTCTCTTTAGAAGACATTAAGTTTGGGGTTAATCACCTCGCGAATGGGAAAGCTAAGGACATTGAAGGTTACCAGGCTGAAATCTTAAAAATTGGAGGCCCTGTCCTCATCCCCCACATACACAAGCTTTTCAATCAAGCTGTTAAGCAAGGGTTCCCTAAACCTTGGACTGAGAGCCTCATTATCCCTATTTTTTAAAGTGGAGATACAAATAACCCCTCTAATTATCGAACAATTATGATCAGCCCTCTCTTAGCCAAGTTATATGGTAGTATTCTAGAAAAAAAGTTAAGCACCTGGCTTGAAAGTGAAGGTAAGCGGGCTAAAGGCCAAGCAGGTTTCAGAAGGCATCACTCAACAACAGACCACCTTGTTACGCTAAGGATCATTGCGGAGGAATGCCGTAATGATAAATCCAATTTATTTTGCTGCTTTGTATACTTTAGAAAGGCTTTCGATACGGTTCCTAGATATAACCTTTGGAAGAGGTTAGAAGAGCTAAAGGTTCCTCGAGTTGAGAGTTGCCGCTATAAGGTTATACGAGAATGTAATTGCCAAGCTAAAGAGCAATGAAGGGTGGTCGAAAGATATTAAGTGTAACATCGGAGTTAAACAAGGTTGCCCCTCTCCCCTACCCTATTTGGCATTTACATCGATAAGCTCGAAGGCTATTTAGAGGAAGCAGGATGTGATGGCACGATCTTAGCTGGATAGTCGTCATCCTTCTTCTCTAAGATGATGATATTGTTCTTTTGGCAAGGTGCCTGTCTGATCTTGATAATCAACTCAGGCTTCTTAAGGATTTCTGCTCTACCATGGGTATGACGGTTAACACTAACAAAACAAAAGTTATGATTATCAAATCTAAAAGGGACAGTTATGTTAATTTTATGTATGACAATAATAACTTGGAGGAAGTGTATTCTTACAAGTACCTAGGAATTGATATTCATCACAATCTCAACTAGAACCATAGCATTGAGAAAAGGATTAATGGGGGCTGGAAAGCGTATTTTGGTCTTGAAAATAATTGTAAAACAACAAACCTCGTAATATGGGATAAAAAGAAGTTCCTCTTTGAAACTTTAGTCACTCCTGTTATCTTATATGGCTGTGAGGTTTGGGGTTGCAACATCTCCAGAGAATCATGGAGAAATATTGAGAAAATCCAAAAGCGTTTTATAACTTATATCCTGAAAATTAAAAGTAATACACCCTATCCTATTCTCCTTATAGAAGAAGGTATTTCTGCTATTGAGAGCCTAGCTATGATTAAGTTTCTATTGTACAACCAAAAAATCAATAACATAGACGATCATAGACTTCCTAAGCTAGCTTTAAATATCATCCAAAACCACCTAAGGCTCAATCAAGGGTGGCATAAAGACACAAGGGCCTGGTTAAACTATTAGGAGATCAACGGGAATGATGCGTTGCAAAACATAAATAGCATCAAAGATATTGTTACTTCTAAGTTCAAAGAAAAATGTGGTGTGATAAATATTTAGTGTCTAAAAGAAAATTAAGTTATTATAAGAAGGTCATCAACCCCACCCTGAATTCTAAGACGTTGATCTATCTTTTCTATCTTTTTCTTGAGTTGGTTACATAACAATGTTATTACTATATTGTTTGTTTGTTTTAGGTTTTATGTTTTTCTATTTTGTAACTCTATTACACTGATCATTATCATTATTTAATTCATGTTATTACTATGTTGTTTGTTTGTTTTATGTTTTATGTTTTACTATTCTGTAACACTACTATACTAATCATTATCTTTATTTAATTCATGTTATTAATATATTATTTGTCTATTTTATGTTTTATGTTCTACTATATTGTAACACTTTTGTAACAATGTTTATGTTTCATGTTTTATTATTTTTTAGCACTATTTTGTAAGATTATTACACTAATGATTAAAATTATTTAATTCATGTTACTACTGTATTGATTGTTTGTTTTATGTTTTGTGTTTTACTATTGTGTAACACTATTTTGTAACACTATTATACTAATAATTATAATTATTTAATTCATGTTACTACTATATTTTTTGTTTGTTTTATGTTTTATGTTTTACTATTATGTAACAATATTTATACTAATCATTATCATTATTTAATTCATGTTATTACTAAATTGTTTATTTGTTTTATGTTTTATTTTTATTATTTTGTATCACTATTATACTAATCATTATCATTACTTAATTCATGTTATTACTATATTGTTTGTTTGTTTTATGTTTTATATTTTACTATTTTGTAACACTATTATACTAATCATTATCATTATTGAATTCATGTTATTACCATATTAATAATCTTAATTCATGTTATTACTATATAGTTTGTTTGTTTTATGTTTTATTTTTTGCTATTTTGTAACACTATTATACTAATAGTTATCATTATTTAAATCATGGTACTACTGTATTATTAATTTTAATGCATCTTATTACTATATTAATAATTTTATTATTGTATTGTTTGTTTTTTTATTTTTTATGTTGTACTATTATGTTTTACTATTTTGTAACACTATTATACTAATCATTATCATTATTTAATTAATGTTATTACTATATCGTTTGTTTGCTTCATTTTTTATGTTTTACTAGATTGTAACACCATTTTGTAACACTATTATACAAATCATTATCATTATTTAATTCATAATATTACTATATTGTGTGTTTGTTTTATGTTTTATGTTTTACTATATTGTAACACTATTTTGTAACACTATCATAGTAATCATTATAATTATTAATTCATGTTATTACTACATTGTTTGTTTGTTTTATGTTTTACGTTTTACTATTTTATAACACTATTTCGTAACTCTTTTTTTGTAAGCTAAGGAGGGACTGTTCTTTTATATTATTTCGAATTGAAACCAGTACATTTCGATAATGGCCTCAATCCGCCCCGTAGGGGAACCGGGTCTGTTGGCCACCTTAAGTTTTTCACCGCCAACCAAAAACCAAATATCCTGATTCTTCTAGTCCATGCAATGTATACTAAACATTCATAACAGTTACTATTATTCCTATTTTGCATTGTATATTCAAACTAGAAACCGAAAACTATCGTCTGTCCTTAACAAAACTACAAAGAGCATACCCAAGTCCTCAGATGTTGTCTTGCGTGGTTCCCTTCTGTCTATCTTCTTCCTTTAGGCCCTTGTTAATCTTCTCTATTTGCTGCTGAATCTCATCCAATTTTTTGTCCTGCATCATTATGGTGATCTGGATGTTTTTCAGTTCTCTCCTCAGATTAGGAATTCTTTGGGATAATTCTGTCATTTCTATGGCAACTTGCTCCATGGCCTTTGCCAACAGTCTTTTCATCACCCAATATACGTGCAGGGCCCGTTTGTACAGTGTCATGCGCCCTCTTGTATTTCTCGGATCAGGAAGCAGGTATACCCAATCTTCCATTTCTGATCCTGATTAGGCTTGGGTAGCTTCCTCCTCCAAATGCTAGATAATTTTCATGATGTCCTTGTTAGTATTGTCGCAGTATGCCTGCTTGCGAGTTGTATCTTTTTTTCCAGATTTTTTCTATAGTTTCTGGCTGGTGACGAGTCTCGCTTCTCCCTTTTCCCTGCTGGTTGCCCTCGTCCCCTGCTGCTCCGTCCTCGTCCCCTACCTGGTCTTCCTCTATTTCTATAGTTTCCTCTACGTCCCTGACCTTTCACGCCTAAAGCGCTCCCGAATTCTCCTTCTTCCTCGTGCCCCACGCTTCTCCTATCTCCGTGCTCCCTTTCTTCTTGAGGTTTCCCCTTTGCAAAGCCTCCGTCCTCCCTAACCCTCTTTATTTGTTGCTTGACTCTGTCTTGGTCAGAGTCAAACATCTCCACGTTGTCCTCTGAATCGACCTGTACTATCTGGTATTGATCTTTGTTTTCTTCATCCGCGATTTCCTTCCCTTTTCTCCCCAAACTGCTTCGGCCTCTCATCTCCTCTTCCGCCTCATCTCTCGTTCTCTTCCTCGTTGCCATTTGATATCTCCTGCCGACTCTGTCTTTTGTTCCTCTCTACCCCCTCTGCCCTTCTGTGATGCTACCTGGTTCTTCCACCACCCTGTCCCTTCGCATGCTCGCTATTCTTTCATTTATCAGCTTCTATACTTTGTATGGCCTTCCTCCTTTATTGTATCTACCCTTCCGCTGCTCATCGTTACTCATCCCTTGATCCTCCTGCCACCTGCCACTCTCATGATCGTCCACCTCTCCTCCTCCTTCTTCTGCGCCATCGTACCTCCATCCATTCTCGGCCGCATTACCTCCGTCACTTCCTTTCTCCATTGCTTCCTCGCCGCCCGTCCTCGGTAAGATGTCCCTTCTGCTACTCGCCCAGTCTGCTTCTGCTTTGTCATCCTACCTGTCCTGTCTTATGTTGATTTCCCTGTTCGCCGCCGTTCTCACCCCGATCGGGGAAACACTATTTCGTAACTCTTATAATTATCATTAACATTATTTAATTCATGTTATTACTATATTCTTTGTCTGTTTATGTTTTATGTTTTACTATATTGTAACACTATTTTGTAACACTATTATACTAACAATTATCATTATTTAATTCATGTTATTACTATATTAATAATTTTAATTCATACTATTATTATATTGTTTGTTTGTTATCCGTTTTACTATTTTGTAATAGTATTATATTAACAATTATCATTATTTAATTCATGTTATTACTATATTGTTTGTTTGTTTTATGTTTTACTATTTTGTAACACTATTATACTAATCATTATCATTATTTATCATGTTATTACTGTATTAATAATTTTAATTCATGTTATTACAATATTGTTTTTTTTTTAATGTTTTATGCTTTACTATTTTGTAACACTATTATACTAATCATTATCGCTATTTAATTTATGTTATTACTATATTAATAATTTTAATTCATATTATTACTATATTGTTTGTTTTCTGTTTTATGTTTTACTATTTGTAACACTACTATAATAATCATTATAATTATTTAATTCATGTTATTACTATATTAATAATTTTTATTCATGTTATTACTACACAGTTTATTTGTTTTATGTTTTATTTTTTGCTATTTTGTAGCACTATTATACTAATATTTATCATTATTTAAATCATGGTACTACTATATTATTAATTTTAATGCATCTTATTACTATATTAATCATTTTATTATTGTATTGTTTGTTTTTTTTATTTTTTATGTTGCACTATTATGATTTACTATTTTGTAACACTATTATACTAATCATCATCATTATTTAATAATTGATATTACTATATTAATACTTTTAATTCATGTTATTACTATATCGTTTGTTTTTTTTATGTTTGTTTGTTTTACTATTTTTTAACACTATTACACTAATCATTATTATTATTTAATAAGTGTTATACGATATTTTTTGTTTCTTTTTATGTTTTACGTTTTACTATTTTGTAACACTATTACACTAATCATTATCATTACTTAATTCATGTTATTGCTATATTAATAATTTCAATTCGTGTTATTACTATATTAATAATTTTATTTCATGTTAGTACTGTATTGTTTGTTTGTTTTATGTTTTATGTTTTTCTATTATGTCACACTATTATGTTTTACTATTATGTCACGAATGGTATAATCAAGAAACGGAGTTTGGTTGATGACTGTAGGGTGTTGCAAAGCTTCCCATATCTCACCAAAGACCGAATCTGTTGCATACATCTCTTTCCAAGCATCATATGTAGCACAACGCACCTCTAGAATGTGTAGGACCTGAGCAGGCGGTCGACTTAACAAATCAGCCGTCTTATTACTTGTCCCCTTCTTGTATTTAATCCCCAGATGGAATTGTTGGATGTAAGAAGCCCATTTTAAATGGCGTTGCACTTGAATCTTTCGTTGTGAGTTGATGAAGATTAGTGGATGATGATCTGTATGGAGGATGGTCTCTTTACCAAGAATGTAATGGCGCCATTGCTTCAAAGCTTGCACTAAACTGTAGAATTCCTTGTCATAGGTGCTGTACATGAGCTTAGCATCCGCAAGTGCCTCAGAATGGTATGCCACAGGGTGGCCTCCCTGTTTAAGAACAAATCCAATGGCGAATTGAGAGGCATCAGTTTCTATCTCAAATGGTTGATTCATATCTGGCAAGCGAAGAACAGGAGCAGAGCATAAGGCACTCTTGAGTTGAGCAAAATGTTGCTCAGATTCGGCATCCCAAATAAACTTTGCTTGATGAGACAACTAGTGCAAAGGGTGAGCCAACTGTGAAAAATGAGAGACAAACTTTCTGTAGAAATTAATATCTCCCATGAAGCTCTTGAGGTCATGTGCAGAGGAAGGGGCTGGCCATTGCGCCGAGGCTTGTACACGAGAGGGATCTGGGCGAACCCCTTTGTTGTCAATAATAAATCCCAAATATTGAACTGATGTTTGTCCAAAATAGGATTTCTTTTCTTTGACCTGCAGGTGATGTGCTCGCAATAACTCAAGTATGGTGCGAACATGCTGAAGATGGTCTTCCCAAGATTTGTTGAATACTAAAATTTCATCAAGGTAGATGACCACAAACTTACCCAAATGTGCCCTGAAAACATCATTAATGAATCTCATAAAGGTGGCCGGTGCGTTGGTCGGTCCAAATGGCATGACCAACCATTCAAATAGCCCAAACTTTGTTTTAAAAGCAGTTTTCCATGTGTCGGCTACATGCATGCGAACTTAATGGTAGCCTGCAGTTAAATCCATCTTGGTGAAGAAACAAGCCCCGTGTAAATGGTCCAACAAATCCTCAATGCGGGGAAGGGGGTAGCGGTTTTTAACAGTGGCTTTATTAAGGGCTCGATAGTCTGTCACAAGGCGCCATTCAGAAGTATATTTTTTGGGAATAATAAAAGCTGGAGATGCACAGGGCGAGGATGACGTCTGAATATGACCGGATGTCAACAATTCTTCAATTTGGCGTTCGATCTCAGTTGCCTATTGAGGAGCAAGGCGATAAGATGGGGCATTGGGTAAGGAAGCGCCGGGAATAAGATCAATGTGGTGTTCAACAGAGCGTGCTGGAGGCAGCCCTGTGGGTTGGGTGAATACATCTGCAAATTCATGGAGTAGAGGAGCCATTGAAGGAGGGACTGGATTGGTGAGGTTGTCTGGCTTGACAGGGCAAACCAAGCGCAAAGAAACATCTTGATTTAAATTGACTCTCATAATGGGAGCTTTTCTAATGGAAGGTTGGGTTGATGTGCTAGCTAAGGATGTGAGCACATAGGTGTGCCCATCATGCTGCAAGTGGTATTGGTGAACTGTAGCATGATAAAAAGCATGTCGAGCCTCTTGATAGGGAATTCCTAGCAATAAATCAGCACAATCTAGAGGAGAAACATCACATACCACAGTATCACGGAAAGGTCCAATAGCAAAGGTGATAACACAACATTGTGAGATGGTAAGACGAGGACCGTCCTTTCTGACCCAACCGAGCTGATACGGGTGGGGGTGAGGAGTGGTGGGAAGGCACAGGCATGCAACTAAGTCTTGTGACACAAGATTATTTTGACTCCCATTGTCAAGAATAAGCATGGCCAACTCATGTTTGATTTGAAAATTATGGGTAAACAAAGGCGTAACAGAGGTTTTTGGTGCATTAGCATTCATGAGGATGAGAGAGGGGTCCACTTCAGTTGGACTTTCAAGAGAAACAACTGGAAGTGGGGTAGTGGCCTTTGGTTGTTCGACCTCTGTAAAAAGAGTTTTCTGGGGGCGGAGATTTTTCAATACTCGACAATCTGCAGAAGCATGTGAGTTTGTCTTGTGAAATGTACACCAGGGGGTGCGGTGAGGTGTGGGTGAAGAGGCAGAGGCGACATTAGAAGAATCAAAGGATGATGGACCATTTCTGGCTTGAGGATATCGGATTCTAGTACCCACTTTGTGTTCCATCGCCAGGGCCCGAATAAAGGCCTTATCTAATGAAGCACTATCAAACAACTCAACTTCACGACGAAGAAGCATTAGCAAACCAGAATTAAATTTGATAATTAGTACCTCGTCTGGATCAGATATATGGAGTTGAATGCACAACTTGCATAAGACATCAATGTAGGCTTTCATTGATTGATTGGGTAGTTGTCGAAGCTGCAACCATTTGGCAAGGAGATTTTGTATATATCCTGGAGGATAGAAGTGTTCACATAAGGCCTCGCAAAAGAGATTCCAAGATGTGATAGGCGTCGATTTGGTCTCGGCTTGTTCTCCAACTTCCACAACCAAGGACATATTCTCAAGATGAGTATCCCACCATGTTTGTGCTAGGCCTTCCAATTGTAGACTGGCGATCTGAAGTTTCATCTCCTCGTCCATTGTTGGACAGGTTCGAAAATAGTTGAAGAGGCTGCGGATCCAAGAATCAACAGTCTCACCATTCATTTTCCCTGAGAATTTGGGCAGTTGAAAGCGTGCATCAAGTTGCATTGGCCCTGGAGGGCGTTGTTGTTGTTGCAGCATAATTAGCTCTTGAAGAGCCCTAGCTAAATCATTCACTGGCGAGGCTGCATGGGAGTGCTCTCGCTGCTCTTGACGCTCTTGACGGGGCGTCATGATTTTCATCCACTGAATGGAGTGAAATGTATGACCCTTAAAAAAAAATCTTCGAACAAATGGATGTCTTCAAAGATCTTACGCTCTGATACCAATTGATCTGCTTGCATATCTAAAAAATAAAAATAAACAAAGGACCATAACAGACTTTAGACACAAAGACTAATTAATAAACAACAGATCTAAAAATTAATAAAATAAACAGAGAACTACAGGACAGCCTGTAGTCACAAAGATTGGAATACGCAGGTCTGCAAACAATGCCACTATATTATTCAGGAAGAAGAGATGAGCCTGTTTTAAAACAACGCCATCATTCTCCTCATTACGAAAGATAAAAAGAAACAAATTGCGTAATTAGATAAAACCCATATATTTTAGATGTTTCCCTTTTTATTCTTAGATGTTTCCAAAATAGTACGCTTTTTCTTGGTTGCCCAATTAGTGAGATGTTGCTGATTTTTGTGTCCTTTCTAGTTGCCCACACATCGAGCATCAAGAAATGAATCCGAGCATATCTTGTAAAGGATTGGAAGAAATTACAACTCCTCAAACTCTAGAGATAGAAGGGCATATCAAGAAGAAAAAGGTTTAAGCAATGAATGATCACATCAAGCATCAACAACAAGTTCTCCAACTTTTAAAGGATAAAGCCACTTCAGTGCAAAATCAAACAAAACAACAGGTAGATCAACATCGTAGTGAAAAATGTTTTGATGTAGGTGATTAGCTATTTTTACTGCTACATCTCAAGCAAGCCATTTATGAGAAGGAAATGTTTCCAATACTACATGCACTTAAAAAATGGTGACCTTACCAAATGGGAAGACTCTTCAAGGATGAGGATGTGGAAGCATTGTTTTGTGTTATTTCTATTATCCAACCATATTAGTTAAAAGAAGCAAGGGATGAATGGAAGAAGGACGAAGAAGTATAACCACTTATTCAAAAGTTGCAAAATATCCCAATTCAAACAATATTGCCAAAAATTTAAGAGGAAGGAAAAATCATATTGGAACCTAGAGCAGTCATAGAAACAAGAATCTGACAGCTACGAAATTGATCAATTTCAGAGCAGCTCATCAAGTGGAAGAACTTACCCGTTGAAGATTCAACATGGTAGGATAAGAATTTTATACAGAAGCATCAAGAACTACTCAAGCATTGAGGACAACACTTTTTGGAGAGGGACATGTTAGGCCCATATACTACTAGTGTAACCCCTTATTTTTTTTAGTACAACCCAATTATTATATTGATGTACCCATGTAGTTCCCGTACTGTTACTATTGTGCCCCATAGAAGCCCACTATTGTTATTATTGTGCCCTTACATTATTATTGTTATGTCGGCTCTGATTATGTTAAGACCCCTTAGACTCCTATATATAGAAAGGAGGTCTTTTCATTTGTATCATCCAAGAATTGTTCATTTATGTAATGTAAAGGAGGTTGCCCCCTCGAAGAGGCTGAATTCTAAGGCATTGATCTATCTTTTCTATCTTTTCTGAGCTAGTTTCATAACATTTGGTATCAGAGCTTTGGATTCTAGGGTTTCGCTGCTCCAAACAGGTCATTGTGGCATTTTCCCTATAACTTTTGTTCTGGGACGTTTCAGAAGTCACAAACAAAACCCATTTGAGAAGAATTGGCGCTGAACTTTGGTTCCGAATTTCAGATCTTTTCGCGAGATATTTTCGGAGATATGATCTGAGGAAGTTGGCCTTTTTGCAGACTCCTGAATTACACTCAAAACAGGTGACTTGGGGAAAATTGTCATAACTTTCTTTCTGAGCATCGGATTGAAATTTCGTAAGAAGGTACAAAAAGAGGACAGACTTTAATTTTCATTTAAATATTTTTCAGAGTCAAAGGTTTAAACAGTGACACATGGCACGTCGTACAAGTTCGCTCTACTGAATTAGTCTATAATCAGGTCACTGTGGGAGATTTGGCATAACTCTTCATTGGAGAATCCAATTGGGGTTAGACTGGTGGCATTGGAAAGAGGACACAGAGGACTACTACAGGTCATAGTTTTAGAGCTTAAATATCTGAAAGTACAAAGTTACAGTCATTTCAAGATTGAGCTCCTAAAATCAAGCAAAAGCGAGATGAAGAAGTTTGATGGCAAGGATCCGGTAAATTGGATACGTCAGATGGAGCAATATTTTGATCTACATGGTGTACAACTGTTACAAAAGGTATGTAT